>NW_020770779.1:0-18707 GCF_900518735.1 Pseudonaja textilis | reverse complement strand
ATAGATAGATAGATAGATAGATAGATAGATAGATAGATAGATAGATATATTTACATAAAAGTAAGTCTTCATGGCACCTGGGACTCCCAGCTGCCCTTGACTTTCAAGGCACAGTTTGGCTGCCAGTGGCTGCTTGGCACGGACACTGGATCTGCCCAGGATAATGCTTAATTAATCTCCAGTCTTAATTTTAATGGATCTTTTGGACTTTAAATGTGGCTGGTCACTAGAACAGAAACCCAGGATATACCGGGTCTACCCATGGAGTAAATGAAATGTTCTGCGTTGGGCTTAACCCCCAAAGCCATCGCTGAAATAATGGAAGTTGGCACAGGGTAAGTTTGGGGTTCCACCCTTCAGAAACGCTGAAGAAGACGGAAAGTGTGGCTACGCAAACTGCCCCCCCCTTGCACATGCACACCAACACCCACAAAAGCACGTGCCTTTGGCCCCTGACCCCCCAGTTGCCTAGGGGCCCCCCCAGAGGGGCTGAAGAAGGCCTGCACCCTCTTTTATGGAAGCTGCTTTCAAACCCAGAGCAGAGTTCGGTTTGCAGGCCCCGTTCCTTCCTTGCCCCTGCCCATGTGCAGAGTTGCTTCCTCTTCTCCCTGAGCAGCCCCCTTGCACCCCGGAGCTCTGCTCCCCTGCTCGGTTTCAGCCAGCAGCTCAGGGAGAAGAGGAAGTAACTCTGCACATGGGCAGGGGCAAGGAAGGAACAAACCAAACTCTGATCTGGGTTTGGGACGTGGGAGCACGTCCAGCCTTGCTCTGCCTTCTCCTTCCCTCTCCCCCCCCCCCCCCCCCCAGCCTCCGATGTCAGCCCCCGGTCTCCCCCCCGCCCCCCCCCAGCCCCCCCCCCCCCCCCGAGCGCCCTGGCTTCTGCTTTCTTTTGAGGGCCGGGCCATTTGGCTTAGGTACACTTGAGTTGCTTTGAATGCAAACTTGACATCTCCCCCCCCCCTTGTTTCCCCCCCCCCCCCCCAAAAGCAGCCGGGAACGGCTTATGCACAGTAAACAGGCAGACTGTCTTATTGATTAACAGATGAGGCCTTTATTATCGATCAAAGCTTGGCGAGAAAATTTATCACTTTTAATTTCACTGCTGCCAAATTTTTCTGCCTCTGAGCCAGCCGTTACTGAGGCAATTTAAAGGCAGGGGGATTATTCTCCGGCGGGGAGGGGGGGCATCTGTTTTATTTTCCTCCCTTCTGGGGGTCCCCTCTGCCGTGGGGCCGGGAGGGTCTCCGGGAGGGTCTCCGGGAGGGGTGGGAAGACGGAGGCGGGGAGGGCCAAGGATAAGGCAGCCCCCTCAGGCCCCGCTCGCTTCCCTTCCGCCAGGGGTCAGCCCCCCAACTTCTCCAGGGTGAAGCCCCAGCCATGCCACACGCTCATCCCCGTCCACTCTACGCTGGCCGTGGCACCCTGGTCCTCAGCGCCTGGCGGGAGGCCTGGGGGGAACCGTGCCTGCTGGAGCAGCCCTGGCCAACCTGTGGCACGGCTGGCCAGGTGGGGCTGAGGGCACCTGGAGGGTGTGGCTGATGCTGGGGGCGGCCCTAGCCCAAGGGGGCTTCGGTTTTCTGGGAGAGCAGCCCTGGGATGGGGGGGGGCTGTTCTGTGGGGAAAGAAAAGGGGCCCCCAGAGTGGTAGGAGGCCTCCAGCTGTCGCTCCCCTCTTTCTCCAACTGAGCCGACCCTTCCTTAAAGACGAAATCATCCCTGCGTTCTCTTTCCCTTTTTTCTTTTCTTTTCTTCTTCTTCCTCTTTCTGTTCTTCCTTCCTTCCTTCCTTCCTTTTTCTGTTTCTTTCTTTCTCTTTTTCTTCTTCCTTCCTTCCTTCCTTTATTTGTTTCTCTCTTTCTCTTTTTCTTCTCTTTCTTTCTCTCTTTTTCTTCTTCTTTTTTCTTCTCTTTTCTTCATCCTCCCTCTTCCTTCCTTCCTTCCTTTCTTTATTTTTCTTTTCTCCTTCCTTTCTCTCTTTCTCTCTCTCTCTTTCTTTTCTTTCTTTCTCTCTTTCTTTCCTTCTACCTTTTTCTCTTTCTTTTTATTTTTCTTCACTTCTCTTCATCCTCTTTCTTTCTTTCTTTCTTTCTTTTCTTTTCTTTTCTTTTCTTTTCTTTTCTTTTCTTTTCTTTTCTTCAGACCAGAAGCAGTGGATCAAAACTTCCAGGTCCTAACCCTTGAGTTCACCACTCTGGTCTCTCTAAGGGGCTTCATTTTTCTCCGCAAGGGGCTTGCGGGCCGTGCAGAGGCCCCCTCTGTGCTCGCTTCCCTTGTTACAATGGGGGCCCTGCCAACCCACAGTTGCCTCCTGCCTTGCGGTGCATTTTCTAAGAAATCCCACAAATGCCACACCTTCACAATAGTCGTGGAAATTATCTTTCAGTCGGGTGTGTTGTTCTTATCTGATAGTGTCGTTGCCGTTGACTCGAGCCTTTTGTGTGCTGACGGGATGTTGTGATCATTAGGGGAGCGTTGGAAGGCACGGAAAAACAAGGCTGCTTGACACGCTGACATAATCAGGAGGTTGAGCCCTGGAAACGCTGGGTTTGTTTTTCATCACCTCTTTTGGGGCTTTTTTGGGTTTTTGTTTTGCAAAGGAGAAACACTTTGTGTCCACATTGAAATTCACAGTGCCCAGATAATCCCGTATCTGCTTGGCTGGATCCCATCCGTCTAGCTCAGCCAGCTCTCTCCAGCGGCTGTGCCAGGAATTCCACAAAAGGGGGACATTTGGGGGCCCCCATGCCTGGAATATTTAAGGTACCCCTCAGACCAGGATGACCAGGATCTATACCTCTCTCACAGAGCAGACTGGCAGGCTAGCCACGCCACTTGGAGCCCTCCACACTCTCCCCTGGCACTGCCTGTTAGTTTCCTGTTTACCCCTGGCATCAGCCTATCTGCCCGTGGTGGAGAGCAGAGTTCCAATCCCGTATCTTTCCCCTATTTCATTTCTTTGAAGTAAAAGTTCTGGGAGAGACGAGAAGGAGGGACCAAACGCATTGTGGAGATATACAAGGCAGCTGGAGAGCATCTCTGTTCCTTTTCTTCATTGTAGAACTTCTCCAGATGTTCCAAGTGGCTCTCCATGCCAGGGTGGCCCAGCCTTCCTTGGAACGATCATGCAATTAGATCATGGATCTGTCAAAATGTAGGAGGGGGCTGTTTCAGGCAAGACCACCAGAACTTCGTTCCTGCTAACAGTTGTTCAGCCTGAGATCTGCTGAGATTTACAGGGGTCTCCAAACTCGGCAACTTTAAGGCGTGTGGACTTCAACTCCCAGAATTCAGCATAGCTGGCTGGAGAATTCTGGGAGTTGAAGTCCACAAGCCTTAAAGTTGCCAAGTTTGGGGACTCTTGCTCTATGTCCTTGCAAGTCCAGAGATTTGAAAATTTAATGAAACCTTTAGCACTTTGGTAAAAGAAAAAATAAATAAACTTGAATATATGAATAGTTAAGTAGAGTTTTGTTTATAATGTGGAAAAAAAGAAGAGAGAGAGAGAGAGAGAGAGAGAGAGAGAGAGAGAGAGAGAGAGATATGCTGGCTGGAGAATTCTGGGAGTTGAAGTCCATAAATCTTAAAGTTGCCAAGTTTGGAGACCTCTGGCTGAGAATAAAACCATCTAATTCACTCCTAACATCTGTCATATCTAGATATTCTATTTCTCTCTTTTTGTCTCTATCTATCTATCTCTCTGACAACTTCCTATCTTCCTATCTTTCTATACATCCATCCATCCATCCATATCTATCTATCTATCTATCTATCTATCTATCATCTATCTATCTATCTATCTATCACCAATGTTCAGTATATGGCTTGTATCTTTAGATTTTCATTTATCCCCAAACCCCAATAAAATGCCACAAAAACATATAAACCAGAGCTTGTTGGTCTAATTCGGGGTTAGCTTGGTGATGGCAGTGTAATGGTTGCTCTAACCACAGCCCCAACCACTGAATAATTTTTTTAAAATGTTGGTTTAATATTGGGATAGCTAAAAAAACAACAACCTATCTTGCAAATCTCCATAACCCACGGAAAGGAAAAAGTACAAAAATAAGAACCCTCTCAGATATCAGGGAACCATTCAGATCTCTTATCAACTCTACATATAGTTTTCTCTGGACTGTATATTTGATAGTTATGGTGTTTGTGTGAATAATGTCCCCAAATGTTGATGGGATAAGAGCGTGATATGCCTTGAAAGAGGCAACATATATATTTGAGTGAAGATCGTGGATTCATTCCAGTGTTCAGTTAAAAACTAATCTTTGCCCTGGATACGGTCAATTCTATTTGGGGATCCCTCCATTTGTGGCTGCCGTGCTGAGCACAATTTAGTGTCTCAGAATCAGTTTAGTGACCACTGTAATGATTCGTTGGAGCTTCTTGATATCAGCGTAATTTCCTCCCCTCTCTCTTTCTTTTTCTTTCCTTACAGCAGGTGCCAAAGTCTTTCTCTGTGATCATTGTGGTGCACAATTCTCTAAAGAAGATGCCCTGGAAAGTCACAGGCAGACCCACACTGGTAAGTGTCCTTGGGGGTTGGGCTTGTCTAAATTCCTCGGCACTTGGAGATAATATCCTCTTAGAGATGGTTTGGTGTCATTTCTTCCTAATCTGAGCCTTTTTCTTGAACTGGTGGTGTCAGTAAAATGGACTGTTTGGCCAACTTTTCACTAATGGGTTCTGTGGATGTTGACGTTGAAGGCGATGAGAGTTCTTAACATTGGAGAGAAAGTCTAGCTTTCTCCTGCCCAGTTTCTCCTCAAGATTTCATGCGTTAGCTTGGCCAGGGAAGGACCTGGAAGATCTATATTCACGATGCCTCCAGAGGCACTGGGACTAAAGGTCCCAGACTGTCCATGTTTGATAACTGTGTAGAAGACACCAGTTGGGAAGGCTGATCTTGGTCGGTTAGGCTGTCCCTAAATAGAAACAGATAGGCCCAGTGAATGTAAAGCACCTACAACTAGGGAGTAGTAACTCCTGTTGGAAAAGTTAACCTTCTGGACTGGTTCCACCACTAGCAAAATCGGTGTGGGTGTTGTGTGAGATGTTGCAACAGTCATCTCAGGTCGATCATCGATAGTTTTCCAATTGGGTGAGGCTGCTTGGCCCCACTTTGGAGGCTCAGGGTGGAGGGCTGCGAACCGTGCCAATCAGCACTTTGCTCAACCGCTGTTGCTCAACGCCGGTTGCCCCATTTCTGATTTGATCAAAGCCCGATTTAATTGGGTTCACCCAAGCTGTGATCTGCCTGGTGAGCAGGTGTTCCCACCAGAAGACTTGGACGGTTGCTCCACAGCAAGGAGAAGTGACCAAGTTGTCGTTACATCCAGTATGAAATAAGAGATGCTTTGAACTGGCTGTCCCAGAGGGCAGCTGGGGTGCTAGGCTGGGGTTGGCCATCATGTAGATCCCAGAGTCTGCGAGACTCTCATCCCTCCGGGAGAGACGTAGCAACTGAGATCTTTCTAGAAGTTTTCAGTGACCCTAATCCCCAGCTGGTATGTCTGCATCCCAGGATGGGACAGTTGTTTCCAAAACATGAGGAGAAGATCCTGTTACTCCATTGTGAAGACATCTTGCCTTTAATATTCAGGCAACTTAAGGGCCTCCAAGCTAAACTGAGAACCTGGAAGAGAAAACAACGATGGTGGTGGATTTCTACTACTTAAAAGCAGAAAAGGAGGAGAGATACCCTCTCCAGATTTTTTGGAGTGAGGCTGTAGGAGAAGGTTCTCGGGGAAATGAAATTGGGCATCCTTTGTTAGGTTATCAGTTGCCCTTAGGGAGCCAAGGGGGAAGATGAGAGGCAAATCCTGGCCTTATAGCCACTGATTTCATCCATCATTCTAGCATCAAATCATCTGCTCAAATATGTTATCAGCCTACAAGACCTATGAGGAGCACCCATGTCATTTGCGGTCACACACGACAGACTTGGTTGATCTTGGCTTCGAGCAGGGATGGGGGAGCCATGGATGTTTGCTGGCTCAGGAATTCTGGGAGTTGAAGTCCACAAGTCATAAAAGGATCACGGTTCCTCACCCCCGGCTTAGAGGATTATGGGGCTCCATACGCTGTGAGGTGTAAACCTAAATATGCAGCTTAGTGCGAGTAGCAACTAGCCCGTGACAGCTTTCACAAGAACCTCCGATTAAACAAGCTGCACCTTTGCATGGTGTATGAACTTGGCTTCTGAGAGCCAGGAGGGAATTCTCCTAGCTGTCTCCTGGACTGTATTAAGGCAAGCAAATCTGTTTAGTACTGATCCAGCCACGCAGGTCATTAAGGATGGGAAGTTTACATCTTAGAGCTGAAGCGTTAAGTCATTGGGTGTCTGCTGCTCCTGGCTTTTCCACCCGAAGACCAGGTGGGTCAGCAAGGCTTCAGCATGGTGGACGTTTGCTTTGTCATTTCATCTGGCAACCTCGTGGGCAAAAGAGCCTGTTTGTAAATAAAAGGAATAATAGCTTTGCTCCTTCAGAGACCAGCCAGGTGGTCGGTGGTCACTTGCAACAAATAAACTGGGCTGTTACTCAGCCCCTAATCAGGAAGGTGGCTCTGGAGCCTGGGCTGCCACCAAGAGATCGGGCCATGGAGGTTGGCCATGTTCATGCAGAGTAGTTGAACAGATTGGAAGGGACCTTATAGGTCATCTAGTCCAACCTCCCTCCACCCAAGCAGGAGACCCTACACCATTTCTGGCAGGTGGCAGTCCAGTCTCTTCTTGAAAGCCTCCAGGGACGAAGCTCCCACAACTTCTGAAGGCAACTTCTGTTCCAGTGTTTGATTGTTCTCACTGTCAGAAAATGTCTCCTTATTTCCAGGTTAAATCTCTCCTTGTTCAGTTTTCATCCATTGTTCCTTGTCTGGCCTTTGGAGAATAGCTTGACCCCTTCCTCCTCTCTGGGGCGGCCCCTCAAATACTGGAAGACTGCTATCGTGTCTCCCCTGGTCCTTCTCTTCCCTAGACTAGCCAGGCCCAGTTCCTGCAACCGTTCATCATATATTTTGGAGCTTCTAGTCCCCTCATCATCCTGGTTGCTCTTCTCTGCACTCTTTCTAGAGTCTCAACATCTTTTTTATAGTGTGGTGACCAAAACTGGATGCAGGACTCCAGGTGTGGGTGGTCTTACTAAAATACCGCATCCAGTTTTGATCACCACACTATAAAAAAAGACGTTGAGGCTCTAGGAAGAGTGCAGAGAAGAGCAGCTGGAATGATTTGTTGAGCACAGTGGCACATGGGGGGAGGGGGTCCCTAAGGCTCATCCCCACCTATCTGCATTGTCTCCCCAGCTTCTGCAAAGGAGCAGCCCTTGGCTCCGCCTACGTCTCTTTCCTTTTGGCCGGAGAAGAAATAAAACATGTCCAGCAGGGAGTTAGGACCTCCATGGTGACCCAGAACAGCATGGGGGGCACAGCCACAATTTCCTCTCAAAACTTTCTCCCCAAACTCAACGGAATCAAGAGCATGAGTGTGAGTGTGTGTGTGTGTGTGTAAATCTGTTTGTGTGTCTGTGTAAACGAGCCAAGATAGGAGCAGCCAGAAGTGTGTGGCGAGGCTCTGTCTGTTTCAACAGGAAGATGCAGCTGCCATTGTGACTTTTTTGACCCCACCCCCCCAATGCCTCTGCGCACGGACATCTGCCAACGGGCACCACATGCATCCTGGCCCTTCGTCCACGAAATGATATCAGTAACGCAATGACGTTGGTCACATACGGTGTCCTTGGAGTTTGCCCCAGGCCAAAGGGTCCCCCGGGGCAGGTGTGAACTTGAACAACAAAGCAGAAATCTAGTTCTGCGTTCTTCTCGTCTAACTGTACAAAAACTCCTTGTTTCTGGTGGGACCCCAATTAGGGAATTTCTGTGTGAGAAGGGACAGCCACTTGCCTGCAGAAGTTGTGGGTGCTCCAACAATGGAGGTTTTGATTGAAGAGATTGGACAAGCCTTGTCTGCAACGGTAAAGAATCTTCTTCTTGAACAGAGAATTGGACTAGAGCAGAGGTCTCCAACCTAGGCCGCTTTAAGCCTGGTGGACTTCAACTCCCAGAATTCCCCAGCCTGGGAGTTGAAGTCCACCAGGCTTAAAGCGGCCAAGGTTGGAGACCTCTGGATTAGAAGACACCCAAGTCCCTTCCACTCTGTTATTCTGTTATTTCTAAAATGTCTTTTCTGTTAAGGTGCATTAAAACTCCCAGGAAGATTGAAAGGTGGGCATTCTGTGCCTCTCCTGTCCCAGGGCACAAGAAGCCCCACCTGTTTACATCATGCCTCCTTCTAGGACGCCTCCCTCCCAGGCGCCCTCCTGGAACTAAACTCGGAGAGGACAGCCGGCCTTCAACCTCTCCGGTCACCTTGGGCGGGGAGGGGTCCACGGAGAGTCATGAAGTATGTTTTGATTGAAAGCGTTGAGAGGATATGTCGGGGCCTGCCAAGGAGATTGTCCTCCGTGCCAGGGCAGCGTGGAGGGGGACCAAAATAGGAGGCGCTGGGTCACTCTGACCCAAATGGGACACGTTCATCATCGCCGACTTGAGCTGTAAACAAGGCCTTCTCGGTTACCGGCCAGAGAGGGGTTGTGTTTTCAGAGCGGGCTTTCTCCTTGCCAAGACATCGATAGCTTCCTCTCGCTGAGCGGGACATGAGGCTGCACTTCGGAGGGTGGGAGGAATATACGCCCTGCCTTCCAAGCGAAGGAGCCTTTTCAAAACCCTTTTTCAGGAACCCCAAATGCCGGTTAAGTCTCAGAGAATATCAGGTGCCTTGCTTGGTGGATGAGAAAAAAAAGAGGTCCTTTTTTCTAGGAGTTTCCTCTGCAGAGCCAAGAGGGCTTCTGGTCGTGGGATGGAATGGATCCTCTGTGGAAAGGAAATTAGAGCAGTGGGCCAAAATTAAGTCCGTCCCCCCCTCCCCAAAAAACCTGAGCCAAATGCAAAATTAAGATCTCGGAGAACAGAAATCAAATGCAAGGGGCTACATGGCTTGCAAACTATCTTAATCTTAGGAATTAAGCAGGGGGCTGAACCTTGAGCAGAGGAGACAGAAGGGGGGGGATATAAAAACCCTCTTTAAATTACCCAAAGGGGTGTCCCCTAGAGGAACCCCCCCAACCTTTTCTCCATCCTTCCAGAAAGCAGGACCCCAAATCACCTATTTGAGATTCCATGGACAGTGGAACCAGTGAAGCAGAAGCGTTGAAGCAAAGTCCGGAGCCTTAATTTGGATGCCTGTACAGGATCCCAGTTGGCTTTGAGGAGGCTCGGTGTGTGCCCCCTCCACCCCTGTCAGGACTGCTAGTAGCAGTGAGGTTTTCAGGCCCAAGCAAGAAAGGCCGATTATTTCTTACCTTCTTTCTACACTTCCCAGACAGGCGGCAAGGATTAGGCAGGTCTTTCCCTCCTTCTTCTTCTACCTATGTGGGCTCCCCAGAAGTATAAGAATTGTGGTTACTGCTAGCAGATTTGGAAAAGCTGGCTTAGACATAAAGAGGAGACTGTATCTGTTGATCCTGTTGCTGTAAGACCGTTAAGATCAGGGCACGCATGAAGGGTCCCTCTAAGGGACTGATCAGACATCTCCATCCTCTCAGCCCCTGGTAGCCATCTGTCATCCCTGGATTGGCGCATCCTAGTTCAAAGCCAACCGTCCATTCTTATAAGAACAAATCCCGCCAATTAATGAGATGTCTCAGGGTCGTGGGCCCTTTCGTTCGTTTGCCAAGAAAGCCACAGGGATACGTGTCTCTGCAGTTACCAGGAGTTGAGCTGAATGGAAAAGATTAAAAAGTTGTTTTGAATGAAATGTCAAGTGAAGAAGTGTTTTGTGTTGTTCGCTAGAAACAAGGATGGTAATGGTTGAGCACGGGTATACTCTTGGGTGTGAGTCGGGAATGTATTGTTGCCGTTGGGCTCCGGGTTTATGAGGAACATCAAGAAGATCTGAAATGTTCTGGAGGCCGGTTGCAATGCCTTCTGCTTGATGAAGGATCTATGAGGCAGGGAGGACATTCAGGGAAATGGACACTTGGATTCTTGCAACTTCATGAATCTGTGGAATAGCTGGACATTTCTAACAGGTCTCGGCTGTGATGCTTCCAGTTCCAGCCTTCTTCAATCTCCAGATATTTCAGAATTCCATCTTCCAGAATCTGGGGGGGGCAACCAATTGGTGTAGGGTGAGGAACAGTTGATGGTGACCCAACAATTCGGTCAAACTGGGCCACACTAAAGTGTGTGTGGCCGTTTGGTTGTAGTGGGAGTAGAAAGAGTCTCCTTCCTTCCTTCCTTCCTCCCTCCCTCCCTCAATTTTTCTCCTTCTCAAGAACAAGTCTTCCAAAATCTCCAGGGAGTCCGATTGGAATCTCCTGGTTTCTGCCTTAGTTGGAAAAGGTGAGACCATGTTCTTGTCAAATGAAAACAAAAACAGAAATGAACTCCACCCCTCCCAGATTACCCAGGGGTTGTATACGTGCGCGGGATTCTTTTCTTCTCTCCAAGCAGATGACTTTAAAATATCAGAGGTGATGGATATAAGGTTTCTCAAGGCTGGCCAAGATATTTCACATGAGCAAAGTTCTTGGAGCAGAACACGGTCTGACGTCCTGCTAGGGAAATGAGCTTGTCATTGGGCACCCATCCTCTGGAAGGGATGGACTCCTCTCACCCCAGTTCACTCTTTTCCCACCACCCTGATATGTAGGGTGACTCACATCAAGGATAGCTTAGGAGCCTCTCATTTCTCAGCCATGATGCAGTTGGAGTCCTGCTCTTCAGAGCTAGATGGGCCTCCTGAGGGGTCTCCTCTACCTGCTGCCGACCACCTGTCCTGCTCTGTGCAGTCCAACATCTGCCCGGGGGTGCATGGGTGTTGATTTGTCACAACGGAGCAAAGGCAGAAGAGTTTGGCCACCCTATGATACCATTTCAGACCAGTGGTTGTCCAACCTCTTCTTAAAAGCCTCCGGTGATGGAGCCCCCACAGCTTCCGGAGGCACCAATGAATTTTTCCCAGGCGTAGGGAAATTTCTCCTTAGTTCTAGGTTGCTTCTCTCTGCGATTCGAGTCTTGTTTCCAAATGAGAAGGGAGCTCTCCATCCCGTTCCACAATTTTTACTTGCTGCTGTTTTAATTCAACATAAAGCATTCTCGGGTTTTTTTGGGGGGGGGGGGGTTGGAAAGGCCCCCAGCCCCCTTCCTCCCCTTCCTCAGCTCTTCTGACTGTTGCTTTGACATCTTCCTTCTGGCCTGGGTCAGCCAAATGCAACCTCGTCTCCTGCACACCTTCCGTCTCAACCCTGCGTGACGCCTTTTCTGATTTTGATTTGGGTTATTGGCAGCTTCTGCCACACCCCCTCCCTTCTCTCCCCCCCCTCCGTCTCTCGTTCCAGATCATTAGTAAACACGTTAGTACATCACTGCTGTTGCTGGCAAAGCCAACAAGAGGAGAAAAAGAGGGATTTTCCCCGCCCTCTGTTTCTTGTATCTCGGGGTAAAAGCCGCGAGGTGTCCAGTTGCCCCCAGCCTCTGTGGAGAAGCCCCCCCCCCCACCAACAGGCCACCCCAAGGAAGGGAGAAGTCAATAAAACCCAATGTGTAACCAAAACATGAAAAGCGATGAATTGTTTTGCTTCCACCTCTCCCGCCCCCACCCGCCCCCTTCCCGGGGATGTTGGTAGCATTTTGATTTAATATTGGACAAACACAAGGGTCTTTTTTATTCAGCACTCCCAGGCCTTGGGGCTGTTATTCTTCCAAATTTAATAGCATTGAAATTGCAGGGTTTGTGATAATTTGCCCATCACTTTCGCTGCTTCCATTGATGTTTATTGTCAGCGGGATGGAATCTCGATCGGATTCACTTAGATAACATGTCTGTTAAACATTTAGATAATTGTGCCATCATTAAGTTGTCACATTATTTTAGAGATTCAAAACAGTATTGTGGTAAGTGGAGGTACCGGGAGAGGGTGGGGGCTGCCTCCCACAAGGGTGGCAATTGCTGAGAAGGAGACGGAGGGGAATGTGTAGCTCACAACTTGCCTTTTGTGTGTGTGTATGTGTGTGTTTTAAAAAAGAGAAAAAGTTGGCTGGCGGCACCTTCGGAGGAAGCATTAAAACAAGCGTCATTTCCTCCGATCAGAACTGTCGAAGGATTGCAATTAGGGGCTGTTTTTCCAGCCAGTTTTCACATCTGGAGAAAATACATGTCACCTTTGTGCCTGTCTTACCTGGAAAGACCAAATTGTGGCAGGCCGAGGGGCCTCCTTCATTCCACCTGGACAGAGGATGCCAGCTTTCTGTGGATTGCACGCGCACAAAAGGTGCACCAACAAATGACCAGCAAGCGGATAACATAGCAAGAGGCTCGTATACCATCCCATAGCACTTTATAGCACTCTCTAGGCAGTTTACAATGTCAACATTATTTGCATATTCCCACAACAACCCGGGTCCTCATTTTTACCGACCTCAAAAGGATGGAAGGCTGAGTCAACCTTGAGCCCCATGAGGATCAAACTCCAGGCTCTGGGCAGAGTTTGCCTGCAATTCTGCATTCTACTCCCAGCCCACCAGTATCCTATAGGTGTTCATGTTGCATTCACATGAAACAACCTCAAATCTGCAAATAATGGGAGGATGGGGATAGAATCAGGTTAAGGACCCCGAGAAAAGAGCCCATGAGAGAATGGCTATGGCCGCATGTTTACGGCATGTATGAAAAAGTTCTGAGCCACCAAACTTCACCCTCTTGGACCAGTTGAAGATCTTACTCCATTAACCAGAGAGGTCCACCTCCATTAAAGACGTTGGGAGGTGAGGAACCTTAGACCAAGTTCTTGGCTTCCCAAAAAGTCAACGTGCTAAGGTGGTATCAAAAGACTGGCTTCCTGTTTCTCTCAGATGTCCCTCGGATAGTCTCCAGGACACCCAAAGGAACGTTTGGAAGCCAGTAGACCTTCTTCTCAAGCAACTCCTCTACAGCCTCTGAAACGGTATTTCCAGGTTGCCATCAGAATTAATAAGCATTAATAGATCTGTCTTCAGTGGAATTATCTAATTCTTGGGACCTTTTATTATAGACAGTGGTCAGCCTACATTTTGTAAGTAATAATTCCACAACTTAGTAACGGGCTGGGTGAAGCGACCCCATCTTTTCTTCTGGCTCGAGTCTTCTTCTCCACCCCGACTCCTCTACCAGTTCCAGGAAATGCCCATAGAAGAGAGAAGAAGGTGGCTCGGTCCTCCTCTTTGCACCTCATGTTGATGAACCCTCTGTGGTGTCTCTTCCTCTTTAGAGAAGAGGCTGGAGTTGGCTCTTGGTTTCAGTTGACCTTTTTCTCTTCTCCTTTGGCAGCAGTTCAGGTCCTATTAATAAACATTTCTACCTGAACTCTGGTGTCACCACAAGTGTTATGTGTATAATCCATTAAAAAGGCAAACAATGGCTAGGTGGAGTTTTGTTGGCTTTCCATGCCTTTTTGGACAGTCCAGAACCCCCCTCCCTTCTGACAGTGCCCCCATTGACTTTTGAAAGCTTGTCCCCCCCCCCCCCCCCCCCACATACACACTCCCTCCCCAGCCTGAATAAATGAAAATTTCTTCCCCGGGAAGCAAATGAGTTTCTATTACTGCTTCACAGTACTCTAGAGAGTTTTAAGATAGCAGCTTGATTAAGCTTGTGGGGAAAATACTATCAGCTTGGTACTCCATAGACCGGGATAATGTACCGTTGGCATTAAGTATGTTTAAGGGTAATTATCTTTCCCCTTTTCATATTGGTTACATGGAAGGGAAACGCAAGGAAGGGGGAATTCGGAGGGTTGGAATTCGGACTCCACATTCAGCAGGGACAGGGGAAGTGAACACCTGGAGGGCAGAAATGGATCTAGGCAAAATGCAGGCCCTTCTTCGCTTTTGCCCTTTACCTGTCAAGTGCTGATTCCTAATTTCTTGGTGGGAAGGATGGTTATGAGGTTTTCTCCAAAGGTTTTCAACTGCAAGAAACCCGTTTTTCTCCTAGCTAGCCACTGCAGCTAACCACACAGTTTGAAATTGTCTTCTCACCATTCTTTGGCTGAGTCTCCAGCTGATCTCTGACTTATAACCAAGGACAGTTTTACAAAGCTCTTTAGAGGCGACACAGCAGCTGTTACACAACCCAAGGCCAACATCTCTCTTTGACTTTCTTGAGATTGATGGATTGATGGATGACCCAAGATCAAAACTCGGGCAAACTCTTCCGTGTGCTTATTGACCCAAATCCAAGGAGCTCCATTAAGTGAACGTAGGAAACCTACAATCCAAAATTGCTTGATATATTTGGGACCGTAAGCATTTTATGGGAGCTTAAGAAAAGTCCTTCTGGAACAGGCTGATGCCCATTTTAATGTGGCATTTTGGTTCTGATACTGGCCAGCCTTTGGGGAATGGTCGAGTTGAAGGTAGAGACCTTCCCTTTCTCCTGGTGGATCCCTCATGACTGGTATTTCTTCTGAACCAAAGGCAACTTGTAGACCTCAGGATGAATAGTCCTCCATATGTTGATCCTCCACAGTGGGAGCTATCTTGCCCTAATGAAGGAGTGTCCAACCTTGGCAACTTTAAAGCAACTCCCAGAATTCCCCAGCCGGCAGGAATTGTGTGAGTTGAACTCCACAGGTCTTAAAATCGGCAAGATTGGACATCCTTGTCCTACTGAATTCTAAAGTTGACTGATGTGCCCGGAACAAACCCTGTTTTGCAGAGATCTGCAATGCAGCCCCCCAAAGCCCCGAAATCCCACCCAGAAGCTTTGAGCCAGGGCTCCCTTCGCATTCATGATGCAGATTTTCATGGATCTGGGGCCTTTTTTTGCAAACAAGGCATGTCTCTTAACATAGATGTGCCTAAATTTGCGAGGAAGTTGTCCAAGTAAGCCATAAGCGTTCTGATGGACCGATCCGTTGGGATACCATAGGGATCTGTCATCCATCTTGTTCCTGCTTTCCCAGATCTTTCAGTGGATTATGTAAAAGTTAGGAGAGTCGCGAGAAAGGAGGGGGGGATCGATTCCCTCTCTACCCCAATGCTGATTGGTAGACTCTGTCGTCACCCCCTTCCTCTTTCCCTTCCGCTCTTTCACGTGGGATTCAGACCAGGAAGGGAAAGGCTGCGAGATTATTTGTATTACAAGGACTCCATAAACATCGGGGAGAGGATGGAGCCACCATCTTATTATCCTGCTAGCCTTCGCGAAAATAGGAAATTCATTGCTGACCTTTTTGTTTGAATCCCTCTGTCTTCATACCGAAGATGTCCCAGTTCCACGATTGTTTTGGTTACGCTTTTGTGTATTCCCTAGTAATTTTTCTGAGATGGGACAGCTGGCGTTGCAAACAGCAACCCGTCTCTCTCTCTCTCTCTCTCTCTCCTTCTCCCTCTCTTTCTCTCTCTCTCTTTCTCTCTCTCTCTCTCTCTCTCTCTCTCATTTTAGATGATGTGCTGTGAATGTCTAAGACAAGGACAAATAAATAAGCCCAGCCACATTTCCCCCAGCAAATTCTCACTGGCAATAACATCCGCGGCTGACGGTCAGAGCTATGTCAGGAGGTCTAGAACAATCCTCCCGCTTATTTTTGGTGCCTAAGTATCGGATTTGGGAGCCTGGCTCGAGACCCGTGCTTTTTTTTATTATTTTTTTACCCACCCTGGATTGGCTCCCGGCCAGGCGCAGCCTTGCTTTTGCCTCCTTGTAACCGAATCTGCCTGATGTACTTGAAAAAGGGCCATCCGAACGTTTCAAGAGGAACAGAAAGTCCTGGAGCTGGTGTCTCTTTTTGGAAAAGGCTGCTTTCTATAATCGGAGCCTCATGACTCGCAGCTGGAATGAGTTTGCTGTGAGTCTTGGCTCTGGCGTGGAAAATGGAATGCCTCCCTCAAAAACAACTTTCCAAAACCCTCCCGCCTGGGTTTGACTTCGGCAAGGGAGCATCAGCCGGTGGTTGGCAGGCTCTCCCGCTCACTGGCCCAGTTCAGGACTTCGGACCTGGTGTGGAGGGTGGTCCCAAGGGGTCTCCTTTGGCGGGGGGACGCCATCCTCGGGCGCCAAACTCCCAACGTCCAGACGCTCAGCTTCCTGGGGTCTCTGAAGTGTCCCTTATCAGGTGCACCACCTGAAACTGCGGTGGAGAAATGTTGTTCTTATTTTATTTAGTTTGTTTTGTTTTAGTTTTTACTCATTCCTGACAAACTTCCCTGAATGGTTCTAACCAGGGCTGGGCTGCTGAGGGTCTGCAGAGGTTCGGGAGGGCCCCTAGCTAAGATTCTGCGCAGTTCCCAGAACCCCCCAAATCCCACTCCTGGCTGGCCCTGCCCAACCCTCCCCCCCGCTCCCCGGAGTCCCCATCCAAAACGGGCCATGTGGAGACTCCGGGAAGGGGAGGGTGTGCAGGGCCAGCCAGAAGTGGGGTTTGGGGGTTCTCTGAACCTTAGCTAGGAGCTTTCTCGAACCCCTGCGAACCCCCAGCAGCCCTGCCCTGGTTGTTCCCTTGCAGGTGCTTTGTTACCCAGCTAGGTAACATCATCCGTGTTAAAAGGAAGTGGGGTTTCGGTCTCTGTTTATATGCCCTTGTCTTGCCTAGGTTGACTCAGGTCGCCTTAAGTGTAAGGGAGAACATCCATCTCCCATGGGATGGGACGCTAATGAGCACATGGATGAAATCACATAGAAATTATAAAAGGTGGTAGGTTTTCTTTGATTCCATCCAGACAGTTTTTCCAAAATGACACAACTCATCATGAAGACGTAGGTGTTTTTAAACCAGGGATGGTCCTTCTGGCTTGGATTGGGGTATTCCTGCCAGGTCCTTGTGAACCTTCATGCAGCGAAGAATTAGGTTAGAAGAAATTCATCTGGAAATGGACAGATTTGTATGTGGAGCCATCATGTTTTTGTGGCAAATGGATATACAAGCAGGAGTAAACCACCCTAAGGCTTGAAGAATGAAATGCTGGACAAAACCAACCTTGGTAGCATCTCCCCTTCCTTCCCTTTGGCCTGAAACATTCTTCGTACATTGACTGACAAGGGATTATTCCACCTCAGTTGGCATCTTCTGCGTTGATGGGGGTGGTTCTCCTTCAGCGTTTTCAAGCAACAGATCCAACTTCCCAAGCATTTACCTCTTGACTGAACTACGGTCTTTCTGTAGTTTGTAGCGCTGCTGTTAGATGAAACAATCTAAAAAGTATTTCAGAGCTGTGGCCCAAATTTGTGCTGTTAATTTGCAGATAACATCACCGAAACAGCTTTTCACTCTAACATTTATTCCATCTCTCCTTTTTGGCTACCTAGTTCTCTCTGGGGCTAGAACGCCAAATATTAGGAGTTTGTGCCAAGGCAAGCTTCTAAGTTGTGTTTTGCAAGGCTCAGTTTCCTCCTAGTGTATCTTCGTGAGTTTTTGGCAACATGGTTTTTCCAGCCTTAAAATAGCTATATATCACAAGTTGTGTTTGCAATGCATAGAATCAGGGGTTAGTTAAGGTTAGAGTTTCTTGGCT
Source organism: Pseudonaja textilis (assembly GCF_900518735.1). Next base: position 1,150 of record NW_020770779.1, on the reverse strand, counting down.
CTTATGGGTTGGAAGCACCCCCCCTCCCCAATTCTAAGATATCTAAACACAGAGACTCTTTGTGTGACTGTAATGTTGTGTGACAGCATTTGAAATCTGAATCTAAGTACACATTCCGAAAACTGGGAATTCTCCCCCAGTTTTCAACCCAGAAAGGAGGGGAGAGGGCTGAAAGAGCCTGTTAATTTTTTTTAAAAAGTTGGTAGCAAAGTTATAATTCTGAGCTGCTGGTGTTTTTTTTTTGAAGCTGCAGCTCAGTCTGCTTCAAAGAATAGGAAAAATATGCAAGACCTCGGAATCTATATTTAAACGAAGAGTGAATAGCCCTGGTTTAATTTTCCCCTTCTGCAAAAACTATTTAGAGCGCAATGAAAAAGCCTTTTTTGCTAAGCTACAGAAAACCTTTCTTGTCCTTTAATTCTAGATGAACAGGATTAGCGTGAACATATTTAGCCTCTGACCTTTGGACAAGAGCATTATCAAATTTAGTGGCCAAGTGGGACTCCATTTAACTGAGCCAGTTCGGCATCTTGGCATTGGGGAAGGGAGGGGGAGGGTGTTTGTTTTTTGGGTTTTCCCCCCTTATTTCTTCCCTCCCCTATTCCCCCCCCCCCAAAAGCAAAGTTCAAAAATCCATCCTTCGATGAGGCCCTCCTGCAAGTCTCTTCTTCAGATGAGGGTGAAATTTGAAATGGTTCTCATCCTGCCCAGATAGGAGAAGAAGAAGAGCCAAGGTTGACCTCGTCTCAGCCATGGTAGAGAAGCTGATGAGATGGACCAGACCAGGGTGGTTTTCCTAAAGACCCCGCACGGTCTTCAGCCAGCCATTTGGTTGAGGTTGCCGGGCATCCTTTTTCCATCAGTGTTTCTTCTCTGGTGCCCAAATCAGAGCTTTGGGGCACCTCTTCCCCTCATAGGGGGGGCCAAGCAAACTTCCTGACAGTGAGGACAATTAACCAGTGGAACAGCAGTTGCCTTCAGAAGTTATGGCTGCTCCATCACTGGAGGCTTTTAAGAAGAGATTGGACACCCGTTTGTCTGAAATGGTATAGGGTCTCCTGCCTAAACAAGGAGTTGGACTAGAAGACCTCCAAGGTCCCTTCTAAGGTGGTCTTCTTCTTCTTCTTCTTCTTCTTCTTCTTCTTCTTCT
>NW_020770776.1:0-16392 GCF_900518735.1 Pseudonaja textilis | reverse complement strand
GGAAGGAAGGAAGGAAGGAAGGAAGGAAGGAAGGAAGGAAGGAAGGAGAAAAAATGAAGGGAGGGAGGGAGGGAGGAGAAACAAGGAAGGAGAAACAAGGTAGGGAGGGTGGAAGGAAGGAGAAACAAGGAAGGGTGGGAGGAAGGGAGGAAGGAAGCAAAGAATAGGAAGGAGAAGGAAAAGGAAGGAGAAAGAAGGATTGAAGGAGAAGGAAGGAGAAACAAGGGTGGAATGAATAGGAAGGAGAAAGAATGAAGGGAGGGAGGGAGGGAGAGCAACAATACCAATTCTTGAATCTAACTGGACCTGGTATTTGTCAAAAAAAAAAAACCACAGCCCTGGGGTCCAAACCTCCCCTCCCCCCCCCCGCCTTTGCCAAGAAGGGCTCAAAGGGCAGAAGGTCCTGGGAGGGGCGGGGGGGCAGGGACCCCAGATGGGGGGGAGGGTCACTGAGTGAGGGAGTGCACATGCACGTGAAGGCGCCCAAGGGCTCCCCCAGCACCCAGAAACCCCCAAGTCTTCCCTAGCCGTGGCCTGGGCCCCTCCCGTTTTCTCCTCCACAGCAGAGCCTGGGGCGAGGGCAAAAGGAAGCCCCCCTCCCTCCACCCCCACCAGGGAGGCAGGAGGGGAAAGAAAAGGGAGGGAGAAATTCATTTCCTTCCAGAGGAGAAGAGACGCAGCTGCGTTTCCACATGGAAACCATTTCTGGACTTTGTGCTTGAGGCAGAGAAAAATGGAGACTCAACTGGGGTTTTCTGATTACGTTAGGGATTTTTCAAAATAGAAATGAAATAAATTTAGGAAGAATGTATAACAGAAGTAAAAAGCTGAGGCTGTAATTTCACTTTGTATTTTTCTGCGCTGAAAACCCTTTTCCTTTCCTCCCTCCTTTCTCCCACACTTCTCCTCCCTTTTCCTTCCCTTCCTCATTTCCTCACTTGCTTGATTTGTTCTCTTTTCCACCAGGATCAAATAAGAATAAGAAAGAAATCACGAAGAAAACCATTGGGAAAAAGGACCCTCGTTTTAGCAGCGCTTCCTATTCCACCGTCCAGACCCGCAAATGTCTCAGGGGAAAAAGTGCCATTTCTATGTCCGCATTTTTATATCGGCCATTTCCCCCCAAAATGAAACTTGGCCTATTTTCTCTGCTGAAAGGATCGATTGTTGGACTTGGAAAGGATGGCGGAAGGTTTCAATTGCTTGAGGAAAGGAGAGGCGGCCAGATGGTGTTCCGGGATCTCCATCCAGGGCTGTTTGGCAAGGAAAAGGGGGGTCCCGACCCCAGAAAGAAAGGGGGAGATGCCTTCCCCTGGGGGCTGAGGGGGCGTCGGAAGGGGCTCTTCCAGCGAGAGAGACGCGGGTTGCAAGGACAGGAAACACCACTTTCTCCTGCAAAGCTGAGAGATCCCTCTGGAAATCCTCCCCCCTGTGAAGGCAGGGCTGAGGAGGGGATCCGGCTGGATTAGGGGGGATCCCAGCAGAACCTCTCTGCCTCTTCAAGCAGGGACTCTCAGCCGGGGTTTTTCCTGGCCTCCCTTCGGGTTGGGGGAGTGTGGGACCCCCAAGTCCTGGCTGGCTGTGGGGCTGCGCCTCCCCCCTTCTCCTCCTCCCAGGCTGAGCAGTGGGGGGGGGGCCCAAAGGACCCCTCAAACTCTACCTCCTCTTTGCCCTCTGTAGTCTCCGCAGCTCCAGTCTGGGTGCCCTCTGGGCACTGTGGGCACTCAAAGGGCATCTAGTCTGCCCCGCCAGGCACTCAGAGAAAGGGAGACGGGATGAGAATCATGGAGGGGGGAGCACAAAAGGAAGTTCCTCTGGAGGGGGCGAGGCTCAATTGGAGGGCTACCTAAGGGCATCTAGAGATGTTGGGGAGAAGCTGGGGGTCTTCCACTCAGGGCTGCCCCATTGAACCCCCTCCCTCTTTCCCGCAGAGCTGGTCTTTCCCTCCGTGGCAAATATCATTTACACCAGGAAAGGCTTCAGGTGGATTTATTGGAGATCATCTAGTCCAACCCCCTGCTTGGGCCTACACCATTTAGGTCTAGTCTATACCACTTGAATCTGAGCCCAAAAGAGGGAGGGAGGGGGCTGTGGGGTGCCAAAATGGGGCAGGATCTTCCTCCAGTTGTGAGGGAGAGAAATGGTTGAAATGGCCGGGTCAATGTAGGGGGGTCTCAGGTGCCCCCCAATGGCTCCCCACAAATGTTCAGGGAAGACTCTGCCTGCTGGCATTGTGCTCCTCCAAAGGGGGCTTGAGGGGAAGCAGAGCAAGGAGGCCTCTGAGCAGGAGGGGGGTCCTTCCCCTCCCCGGATCTGCCCACCATCCTCCCAAACCAGTTCTGTCTTTGGACCCCCAAAGGAGCTGGGATCCAGAGGCAGCAGAGGGGGAAGCCTCCTATGGGGGCGAGAAAGAGGAAGGAAGGAGTCCAGGGTTTCCTGCTTCTAAAGTTTATTCTTTCATAGCAAAGCGAAGGGAAGGGAAGTGATTCATAAGAAGAATAATGTAGATGAAGCTGCTGTGGGTTCAAAGCCAGGAGAGATGAAGGGGCTAGGGGACTAGGTCAGCCCAGCATCCCAGGGGACAGTCTAGATGGTCTCCACCCCCCTTCCCAAGAAAGGGAGGCCCCCAAAGGAAGCTACCGTCCTCTTCCTCCCCCCCACCTGCCACCTACAACCTCCATTTCTCAGGTTGCAAACAGGACAAAGAATCATCAGCTACTAAAGAATAAAATATCCTTTGCATCAGAGAGCAGGATTAATCCATGAGGGCTGCAGAAAAAGAGACAGGAAAGAAAATTAAAATACAAAGAGACATTTTTTGTGTAAGTAACATTTTTTTCTTCCCTTTCAGCCCCCCAACCACAAGTTAGGACCACACTGCAGGGGGTTGATTGACAGGCAGGGACAAATAGAGGGAGAATCTGCCCATTTCAGGGAGGAAAAGACTGGGAAAGACCAGGGATTCCTCCCCATTTCATCTCCAGGGGATTCTGGGATTCTCCCTCTTTGTCTTAATTAGAGGGTTAATCAAGAGGAGAGACCCCCTTCCCTCCCACCTGCAGACATTTCATATAAGCAAAGGACATGGGGCCAGGATGGGGGTTGAAGAAAAGGGAGGAGCCTGGGTGTCACTTGGCCAGAAATTATGTGAATTCCCAGAAGGAGAAGCAGGGTCAGGAAGAACAGCCTGTCAAGGTTCTGACTAGTGAACCCAAATGAGTCTGCATGGAGAGCCAAGAAGGATCATCTGGGACTGGGGGGGGGGGGGGGGGGGAAGGGGTCCAGTTCAAAGTAGAGTTTTGGAGGGAGTTCATGAAGGTGATAGGGTCATCATTCTCAAGGGCTTCGCTCCACCCTCCATCCGAGTATGGACGGAGCTGCAGAACGAGCTAACGCTATTATAGAACAATACCTGAGATGCTGTGTTAATTATCAGCAATCTAGCTGGGATTGCAATTTGCTGAAGTGGCCCAAAATACCACAGTGCAGATTAACATGGGACTCACCCCTTTTAAAATAGCCACAGGGGTGGAATTTGTCCTCATGCCCGAATCCCCTCAGGAACCCTCCCTCCACAGTGAGCCTAAAAGGATGGGTGGGTTGTTTACGAACTATTGGGGGTGGGGGGAGAAATGTAAACCTGGGTTCCTCCTTCCCTTCCCTTTTGCAATTTCCCAAAACTTGGAAAAATTCTGCACAAGATTTTAGCATTTCTGTGTATTTTTCTTTTTGACTGCAATATTTTTTCTGATCTCTGTAAGGAAAAGCTGCCCAAAATCCAACAATTTGCTGTATCCACAGAAAGGAGATATTAAAAAAATATATTAAAAAAACACCTATAACTTGTAGGAGGGGCTTGTATGAGGGAGGAAGAGGAGAAACTAACCTGCAGGAGGTTCTATGGGAGTGGCTGGAAGGAGAAAAAGAGCCAATCAGGATCCTTCATGGGCTGGAGGAGTCAGGGTGTCCCCCCTCCCCACTGATAGCCGATAATACATTGGACGATCTTCCCTTATAGCCCCCTTGAGGAACAGAAGTTCCCAAAACTATTCCTCAAGGAGACCCTCTTGGCCACCTGCTGAGCTCGATGACAGGCCTCCCCTAGATGGTCCCCTCCCCACAACCTCTCCTCCAGCCCCCCAGACTCACCTTTCTTGCTCTTCAGGTAGGAGAAGAGCCCCACAGCCAGGAAGACCGCTCCAATCACAGCCCCCATGATCCCTGTCCAGAGTTTGCTCCTGGCAGAGCTGGAGGAACGGGGCTCTGGGGAAGGAGAAGGAGCCTCACCTGAGCAGGAAGATCAGGCCCTCCATCCCCCAGGAGGGTCCATTGCGGCTTCCCCCACAGGGAGGTCCTCTCCCCATCTCAAGCAGGAGGGGAGGGGCTTACCCCACTGGACAGTGATGGGGGCCTCCAGGCTGATGTGCCCCACCTGGCAATTGTAGATGTCCCCCCGCTGGGGCTGGGTCTCCAGCATCACCTGGAGCTGGTAGGTCCAGTCTCCATTCTGGAGCTCCTCCCCGAAGGCCACGCCCTCCTCCTCCAGCTTCCCGTTCTTCAGCCACTGGATCTCGATCTCCAGGGGGTAAAAGCCCCTGGCGGTGCAGAGGAGGATGGTGTTGAGGGAAGCGGGGTCCAACTTGGTGGGGGAGATGGTGACAGTGGGCTTGGCTGGAGGGAAGGAAGAGAAAGAGGCACACGAGAGGCACAGGAGGGCCCAGAACAGGAGACCAAGTTGGTTAGTTCAGGCCAGGATCCCTTTTCACTCCTGAAAATATTCTGTGTTTTGAGACATCTTTCAAAGTCAATTGCAGCAAAAAATTAAAAGGGATCCTGAAAGAGGGAAAAAAAATGAAATCTTTCCTGATTGGGATCAGTTGTAGTCTCCAAAAAGGAAGAATTCCCCAAATAGGCAAATCTGACAGGGATAAACACTAGAAACGGCGAGAGGTGAAAGGAACCTGTTTAGTACATTTAGTTATTTATTAAATTTATTTGACAAAGTGGCCAACTAACCAACAGAGTTACAGACCCTCTCCTAGCCGTGACTGCCACCTGCTCTTCGGGAGTCCAGAAGAATCTCCAGAATTGGGAACTGAATATACAGAATATGGAGGAAAAAAACAGAAATGGTGACAGAAGGAGGAGGAGGAGGAGGAGGAGGAGGAGGAGGAGGAGGAGGAAGGTAAATGGAGGAAGGATTAAGGGAAAAAGCCAAAGGATGATAGAAAATGATAAACAAGCAAAGACACGACGAAATAATATAAAAGAAAAACTTAGAGACAATAGTTAGAAGTGGAAAAAAGACCTGGTATTTATATTAGGGGATCCATTGGAGTCAGCAAGTGAACTGATAGAAATGATAGAAGAGTATGAGAAAGTAGCAGGTTTGAAAATAAAGATAAAACAAAGATTTTAGCAAAGAACTTGTTAGGAAGACAAAAGAAAGAATTGGAAGTTTTGGGGATCCAGATCACAAACAAGGTTTAGTATTTAGGCATACATATAAAAGCAAGATGTGGCACGATTAAGGAGGACAATTATCTCAAAATTAAACAACAGATTGCAACAGACTTGATAAAATGGGAAAATTTACAATTATCACTGATTGATTGAATATCCGCAATTAAGATGAATGTATTGCCTAGAATCTTATACTTATTCCAGACAATTCCAATCAGATTAGGGAAAGAATTTTTTGAAGATTTAAACAAAATAGTGCTAAAATACAGTACATTTGGCAGGGGAAGAAAGCGAGAATAAAACTGAAATTGCTACAAGATGCAAGAATAAGAGGAGGATTTGCTTTGCCCAATTGGGAATTATACTACCAAGTGACAAGAAGGACATGACTTGCGGTTAGGATGGCATGCCTTCCTCTGGTATAAGGGAACTAAAACGCAGGGGTATTTTAGAAGAGATTATATTCGTGAAGCACTGTTTCTAAACTGGGAGAAGATAACAAAGCAATATTATTTAAAAATTCCACTATGGTTATCTACTATTGAAACTTTTTCCTATCCAATAATATGTAAAAAGGAACAAACAGTTAGATATGGTGAGATATTGAATGAAAAGGGTGAACTTAAATCTTTGTAAGCGTTGGAACAACAAGGTGTAAAAATGAATTGGTTTTCATATTTGCAAATACAATCTAAATTTGACAAAGATGTTAAAACAGAAGGCATCTATGATAAGTTGACTGATTTAGATAAAATTTTGAAAGGTACTGATGAAAAAGTAAAAAAAAAACTTTATGGACATTTGCTAGAGTTTAAATTAGAGGAAGAACAAGTAAAAAAACAATGATGGCTTGGGGGAAAAATTCGGGTATGGAATTGACTTAGACAAATGGCACAAATTGTGGTCTAAAAATTATAAAATGACAATGTCAACTTCATATAAAGAAAATTTGTATAAGATGTTTTACAGGTGGCACTTACCCCGATGAGAATTGCAAGAATGTTCAAGAATAAATTGAATAAATGTTGGAAATATCATCAGATACGTGGTTCACATTACCACATGTGGTGGACATGCTCGGATGCAAAAAGATATTGGACTACAATCCACACATGGTTGGAAAAATGACAAAACAGCACATAGACTTTAAAGCTGAGATATTTTTATTGGGGATTATACCGGAAATATATTGTAAAGAATTGAAATATTTGATTGTAAATGTTTTAACAGCGGCTAGAATTGTATTTGCTAAGAATTGGAAAAATGAAAAAATACCTATGCAAGAGGAAATTACTAAGAAAATCATGGACTTTGTTGAAATGAGTAAATTGACATTTGAAATTAGAGAACAAGAGGATAAACCGTTTTATATGATGTGGGATTTATTTTATCAATGATTAGATAAAAAGACATGGTAAAGAAATAGATTAGTAAGCCTTACAATAAAAGTCAATAGATTGATATAGAATACAGTATAAAATATATAACCATTGGATGAATGTATAAGATTAAATCATAATGAAAATTAGAATATCTCATAGGAAATGATGGAAAAATAGTCAAATGAATGTTTAATAATTGATATTATGTTAACATAAGCTAGATCGATAAGGTGAGAATTTATATAACTTGTGAGCAATGGTAAAAAAAGGATAGCAGAAAAGATTGTAACCAACTGACACACTTTATGTATATAATTGAAAGAGGGTTTTATGTTTTTATGTTTTGTTCGTATGTTTTGCTGTAAAAAATAGAAACTTTGTTTAAAAAAAAAGAAAGGAATAAAATAGAAAAAAAATAAAAAAAGAAGTGGAATAGAGGGAGACTCTACATGATGAGGTGTTATGACTCCCCTTCAAAATTTAAACGAACAAAACAGAAAGCAGCTGTTTCACAATTAAATCAAACAGAAAGAAGTCTTACAAGATAACGGCTGGCAGAAACCACAGCATAAATCTTTACTCTGTCCGGCAAACCAGTCCTGGCAATAAATCCTCAGCCTCAGAGCTCTTTGCTGTAACGTCCTCACTCACATAGTTATTTTGTTCCTGGCGAAATGTACCAGCCCAGCTGTGTCCTTTTATACTCATTAAGGCAACGTGCTAATTTACTGACTTGCTCTTCTCATTCGCTCCAACTGATTTTGCTTTTTCAACCGTCTTCTATTTTTTACATTTAACCACAAATTTTCCAAGTTCTCATCTCTACTAGAAGACTCTCTCAAAACTTCCCTGTCAGCCATTCCCCGCTGTTGATCAGATAAGGAACCAGAGGAGGTCAAAGGTCCTGACAATTCTAATACATCAGGTCTGTCGTCCTTTGCCATGTCCATCTCCTCATCCTGGTTATCAGTCCAATCAGTAAGCCAGGCTGGCTCATATCGTTCTGCCATGACCTCTTCACTTGAACTCATATCAATCACAGGAGCTGAATCCAAGCCTGGAGCCACAACAATGAGGTATATTTGTAGTAAAACATATATAATAGATTTTGAGGAGATGGGATTAAGAATTAGAATAAGAAGGAATTATTTAAATGTAATAGATATGAAAATAAGAACTTATAATAGATTAATTAAGTAAAATAGACAAATGTTTATGTAAGATCTAAGTGATTAGTAGATAAAATATGAAAAGAAACGTTTTGTGGAGCCTGACAGAGAATAGATATAACCATGTAGTAGTATAATATTTTAAATGAATTATATATGTGCTGTCCAGCCAGTGAATGAGAATTGGATAGTTAGGTAGCAATTGTGAGCTGTCCCCTAAGGGAATGCATCATGGTAAATGTAGTTAAAGGTATCCTGGGAAATGCAGTTGATATCACATGACCACATCTGTAATCCTGATTGGTCACTAATTTGACCCTGGATGGGTTGGGGGAGTTTTCCTCACTTTTTGCCTGAACTCCCTAACTCATGGCAGTTGCTTTCTATCACTAGGTGATGGGTTAGGAGATAACCATCTTTTATTACAAGGCAGATATGCAAAGGATTGGTCATTAAAGAAGAACTTCGTCACAAATGTGATTTATGAGGATACCTGATGAACCAATAAACGTACTTTGTTATGGACGTCTTGTTGAGTTTATCTATCTGCCTCTGCACAGATATCCACTACTGTGCTGAAGACAGAAAAATATATATATATATATATATATATGGTCATGAGGTCATAATGTTACAAGTTTGGTATTATTGGCTAAAAGAAAAGTTATTTCAGTAAAAATGAGATGTTAGAGGGAAGGGAATATATAGGAAAAAAAATGCAACAGTGGCAAGTGTAATAATGGGGGGACATTATAGGAGATAATGAAATTATAATGAATAGGAGGTAAGATGAAATTTTGAATGCTTAATGAATGGTATGAAACTGTAAACATGCTGAGCACAAGAATGATTAGTATCTTTCATGAAATATTTTATTATCTACTTGTATAAGGTAATGAAAATATATTGCTATAAGTTTGATAATATTGGCTAAAAGATAATCAGATGGAAAATGTATTTGTCTAAAAATGAGAAGTGTAAACATGTTGAAAATATGATTAAGGAAGATAGAGTAATTTTTAATGAATTAATGAACTAAATATTCTGTAAGATCTGTTATATTCTGTTTATATTTGTGTAAGGTAATGAGGATATAGTGCTGTAAATCTGACAATATTGGCTAAAAGAAAATAAGATGGAAAGTGTTTCTTGCGATAGCTATAAATTAAGGTGAAACTTTGAATGATAAATGAAATGATATCAATAGATTGAACTGTAAAGATGTTGAATATATGATTAAGGAAGATAAAGAATGATCAAAAATCAAAAGGCTCATGTGAAGTAATTTATGAGAATTTGAAGAAGAAAATATGACAATAGATAATGATGTGATGTTAGAAAGTTGTATTTGTGATTATGGACAGGATTGATTTAAAGTGTAAAACACCCAGAACCACACTGTCCTCGTAAAGAAGTATTTAAATGATTAAAAAATAAAAAAACTTTTTGCAAGAAATAATAGAGTGAGAGGGAGGGGCTTCTGGATGGAAAGAGGGAGGGAAACAGGCGATTCCTGAAGAGGATAAAAAGGAATCAGGGAGAGAAAGAAAGAGATGAATATCCAGGCAGTCCTTGACTTACGGCCACGATTGCGCCCAGAATCTCTGTTGCTAAGTGAGGCGTTTGTTCCATGAGCTTTGCCTCATTTTGTGACCTTTCTTGCCCCAGTCATTAAGTGAATCACTGTGTTTGTTAAATAAATAACATGGTTGTTAAGTGAACCCTGCTTCCCCATGAAAGGTTGCAAAAAGGGTTCAGAGGACCCTGGGACACTGTGACCGTCACAAGTATGAGTCATTGGCCAAGCACGTGGATTTGGCTCGGGGACCCTGGGAGGCTGCAGCCATCGTAAGTGTGATTGTTCTCACTTCTCTCTTTGAACCGTCACTAAGGGAACTGTTGTAAGTGGAGGAGTGACTGTATTGAGCAGGAGGGAGTGAGGGAAAGGGTGGATTCCCCTCCCCCACAAAGAAGAAAATTATATATTTGGATGGATTTCCAGGGGGGATCAAAAGGATCCCAGATCCCGGACAGGAGGAGAGTTCGGATCCGGGGGGAGAAGAGGGAGATTCCAGAGCTCTGAGAGGGCAGAAAGAAGAAGGAGGAGGCGGAACCATCACCCGGGAGGAGAATCCCCAGTGGATGCAAGGAAAGGAAAGGGGGGTCCCGGCCTCCCCCTCCCAGGGAAGAAGAGACCCTCCCTCCCCCCAGGACTCACTTCTCTGGCCGATCAGGCGCTCCTCCCTCTTGGCCTCCTCGAAGTTCAACACCTTGTAGTTGTGTCGACAGAAATGATCCACAGCGGCCTTCTGGTGCTGCATGAACTGTTTATTGCTGTTAAAATTCTCCGCATCTGCCTCCCCCAACACCGTGACGACCACATGTTTCCCGAAGTCGCTGTCAAAGCGAAGGAACTCCTGCCGGTCGTACATCTCCCTGTACAGGAACCGCACCCGCTGCGAGGAAGAGGCACTCGATCTTCCACTGGTATAGAAAATGGGCTGCCAGGAGGAGGAGGAGGAGGGCCCTCAGAAGGGACTCCAGGGCCCATCGCTCCCAGCCACCAGTAGAGGAGGAGGAGGAGGGTTCCACCAGGAAGAGGGGAGGGTGGGGGGACCTTCCTTTGAGAGACTGAAAGGAGACGCCCCTGGAGGAGGGAGGGGGGACTCTGTCACTCTGAGGGGGAGGCAGACTGGGGGGAGGGAAGAAAAGGGGAGGGGAGGAGCCAACTTAAGGGACCCCCCTCCATCCCTTATGGGGTGGGGCAGGCAGAAGCTCCACTGGTCGAGCAGATCTTCCCTCTGCAGGGAACCTTGCACCTCCTGCTCTCTCTTCCTTTGGCGGGGACGAGGAATACGGGGAGGGGCACCAGGAGGACATTAGGACTCCCACTTCTGAAGTCTCCCAGCCCTTCACCCCCCCTTCCCTGGATCCCCCCCCAACTTTTCTTCTTCCCCAAATCTTCAGCCCATTTCCGTCCCTTTGGGTGACTGTCACGGATCCCACGTGTTTCCTTTCCCCCTCCCCAAAAAGACCCCCTGAAGCCCCCCAAGAGCCTCTCAAAGTGGGGGTCTCCAGCCCCCAATCACTAAAGGGGGAGCCACTTTCGGAAGAGCAACTCAGAGCCCCCCTCCCTCCGTTCTCCCCTCCCCCTCCAGGTCCCGATAGAGCCAGTGGGGGATTATGGGGGTGGGGGGTTCTTGGTCCCCTCCCCAAATTCAGAGCCTCCCCCAGAAGGGACTGAAGCTCCCCTCTTGCCTGACCTCCAAAGCCTCAAATCTGAGATTCAGAAGAAAAAGCGAAGTTTCTGCAGAAGCCAAAATTCTTTGGCTCTTTTTCCTTCTGGGGCTTCAGGGCTGAAAATGCCTCAGTTTCCCTCTTTCCGCTTTCGCTTTTCCTTCCCTGCCTCTTTCCAGGCAGCCCACTCCCACCCAGACAATGGGGGGAGAGAGGGCCCGGCTGCGACCCCCCCCCGCTACAATCGGGGAACAAGTGAGGGGCCCCTCTCGCTCCTCCTGGGTGGGCAATACAGGTAGGGAAGGGTAAGGAGACCACGCAGAGATCGAGTCACTTGGGGGCCCTGGAGATCCACCAGCTTCCTTCCCCCTCGGGGTTCCTTCCCACCCCCTCCTCCCACACCCAGCCCCCTCCTTACCGGGGGTCTCCTTCCCCACTTCGCTTCCGGGGATCCGGCCCAGCGCCCCCACCAGCAGCACCAGGGGGAGCCCAGCCAAAGCCATGGATGCCGCCCCACAAGCGCCCGCAAAGAGAGGCGAGAAGGACGTGGAGGCTCCCGGCCCCCCAGGAGGACTCAGAGGGTCTGAACTGGGGAAGGCGGAGTTTTCCCCGCACTTCGGAACTGGGAGGGTCCAGAAAGAGCGGGATGACCAATGAGAACCCTCCGTTCTTGCAGCATCATCGGTCTCCGGGCAGAGTCTCCCTTGACTTCAGCCGATGCAGGAGACAGTTCGGCGCAGAGCGAGAAGCGGAGAAAGTGGGAGGGGGATCCTTGCAGTCTTGGGGGGCTGCATTAATCTCGGGGGACCTTCCTGAGGGCTCCATGCAGAGGGGCTGGGGGGGTGGGCTTCGGTGGGGGAAGCGATGGTGAAAGGGAGTCTCAGAGGCTGGAAGGGACCTTAGTGGTCTTCTAGTCTGACCCCCTGTCCGAGGCAGGAGGAACCCTTATCCCACTCCGGACAAAAGGCCATCCAGCCTCTTCTGGAAATCCCTCCTGATCCCTTCCAGGTCGGATCCCCCTCGGAGGCTTCAGACGATCCCATTTCCCCTCCCAGTGGGATCCCCCTTCTCCGGGCTTCTGTCAGCTGAGGGGCAATGCCTGGAGACGCTGCCCCACTCCGGGATCTGCTTCTGGGATCCCAAGTGAGCGAGGGAGAAGATCCCCAGGGCAGGAGGGGGACTCCGGTCTCTCTTCCCCTCCAGGAAGAGTCGCAAGCAGAGTTTCCTCCCACCCAGAGCCCAGCCAAGACCCCCGATCCCCGCTTCTCTTCCAGCCCAAGCCCAGAATTCAGGCAGGTTCCCCGTCTGAGCAGTGGCTCTACCTGGGCCCCCCTCCCCAATTCTCAGCCGAAGGACAAAGGACCCTCCACGCAGACCCACACACACCACACAGCTTCTTCGTCCAACCCCCATCAGCTGCAGAGGCGCTTCGGTTCCGCTTCCCCAGCCTAAAGCTTTGGGCTCCTCCGAAGCGGAACTAAGGAACTGGCCAGGATCCAGCAGGCAACAAACCTGGATTCTTCACCAGGGCAGCTCAGGGACTGTCCTCCTCTGCCCCATGGCTGAGTCTCCAGGTGGGACAGCCCCTTGTTCCTCTGACCCACTGGAAGTGGCTGAAGGGGCCCTTACGACTCCCAAGGAGACCTCGGAGAACCCAGAAAACAACCTGATGGAGGGTTGGACAAATGTCACTCAAAAGACCCAAATTCTCCCTCTTCAGAACTGGTTTTTCATAGTAGTTTGTTAAAACCATTTGTAACTTCCTCATTGAGGCCAGCAGAAAGTGCAGCCCCGAAGCCTTTGCTCATTGCGGGGCATGAACATTATGAGGCTAAGAAAATCTTGGGACTCTGTGATTTTAGAGGGAAGTTACAATATCTAATTTATTGGAAAGGCTATCCTATTTCACAAGCAACTTGGGGAAATAGCTGGATAATGTAAACTGGTGGAAAAATTCCATGAAAAATATCTCCAAGCCCATAGCGGATCCTGCTGTGGCAGAGGAGGTTAAATTGCTTTTATTTGACTTTGGAGGTGGGAGGGGCCAGAACGAACGGCAACACCAATGGAAACTCTCCCTGCTTCAGCGTCATCGTGAAGTCCTTTGTGACTTCAGCTGAAGGAGGAGGGAGAGTTCAGCGCAGAGAGCGAAAGTGAAAGTGGGAGGGGGATCCCTTCAGTCTTGGCGGGCTGAAGCTCAAGGAGGGGTTCATGGCAGCCCCAGAAGGGACCCTCCACTTTCTTTGCTCTCTTCCCGATTCTCTGCCAGGGATTCCCGCTTCCCTCCCCTCTATCTCCCCACATTGAGATCAACAACCGCCCTTCTGGAACCAAAGACCGACCTTCCATTTGCGGTGGGTCAGAAAACCCCTCAGCGGTGGGGATGCAACCGGCCCTCCGGCAGCCCCTTTGCCAGGAAGGGAGCCAAAGGCAGAAGATTCGGGGGGGGGGACTGGGAGGGCCGTGACCCCAATCCCAAAACACCCGGAGCAGCCCTTGAACCCCCCGGGCATGGACAAAATCCCGCTGGGTCAATTGCGGAAGGCAGCTCTGCTTGGAGCGGCTTCAATCCCGCGAGGAGAGTTTTCAGCCACCCGACACGCGCATCGCGTCTCCCGGGTCCTCGGAAGGGCTCGACGGGTGGACAAAGAGGCCGAATCCCGGCTGAACATCGCCGGCCGCCTCCGAGAAGCGTCTCAGCCAAAGGACCCGAGGTGGCTCCTCTGCCTGGAAACGGATGACGCTCCCGGAGCTCGATTTTTCATTGGGTGGGACGCATATTCGACTTTCTGAAATAGAATTCCACGGCGCTGCCCCTCCCCCCACTTGCTTTCTCCTTCCCCCTCTCCCTCCTTGACCCCCACCCTCCTCCCTCGCAATTTCTCATCCCCCCTTACTTTCCCCTTCCCTCCCCCTCGCTCTCTTCGCTCCCCTTCACTCTCCTCCCACCCTCCTCTCTGCCCCTCCCTCTTCCCCCTCGCTCCCTCCCCCAGTTTTCCCTCCTGCTCTGGGTGGGCAGCCTTTCCTCCCTCCTGAGACAAGACTGGGGGCCGGGCTTCCTCCTGCACCTGAGAGCGGCAGCAAAGGGGGGATCGTTCTGGGGTGTCAGGAGCATAAAGTGGGCTTGGAGACCCCAATTACCTCCCTTGCGCCCTGAGCCTCAGGAAGGTGGGAAAGGCTAAAAGGCTTCTGTATTTAGAGGAGGGGGCAAGGACCAGGGAAGATGAGACCCCGTTTTTCTGCCCCATTTAGGGTTTCCTCTCCACTCTAACTTTGTCCCCTCCCGCTGGACAAGGGGAATTGGGTTCCCATAAGGTCTTCCGAACTGAGAAAGGGGGGAGGGGGAGAGTTTGAGGGAGATGACCAGGCAAGGCTGAAAGAGGGAAGGGAATCTTTTGAGGGAGGCGAGTTCAAGGGGACCCGGAAGCTTCGGCCTCCTTGTCCTGGAGGAGCTTCAGCCTCTGCAGCAACCCCAATGCTTCCTGGTGGTCTCCCATCCTTAGGCTAAGCAGGCTGGTCCTTCTCGGCCAGGGGAGGCCATGGGAGGCTGGGCAGCTGCAGTCTGTTGAAAGCAGATGATGAAAGATCGGCTGATGGTTGGTGATGCCAGATCAGGCCAGGGCTCAGAGCCACAACCCTCCCCCAGCTGCAGCAGGCAGGCATCCCACAGGGCGCCTATCCTGGGATGACCTGGATCCCCCCTGCCCCCTAGTTAACTCCCATCTCTCTTTTTTCCTGTCCCACAATTATGTCTTTGGACACACCCAGTCACACAACATGGGCCCAGATCCATCCCTCTCCTGGTCAAAGCAGAACTTCTAGGCTCTTCTCATGTTTTCCCTTCCCTGCAAGATTGGGATTTCCTCTGTGTTCTTCCTGACACCCCCACATACACACACACACACACACAGAGCAGCACTTCTTCCTCCAACCCTCATCAGCTGCGGAGGCGCTTGGGATCCGCTTCCCCAGCCTGAAGCTTTGGGCTCCTCCGAAGCACAACTGAGGATCTGGCCAGGATCCAGCAGGCAGCAAGCCTGGATTCCTCACCAGGGCAGCTCAGGGATTGTCCTCCTCCGCCCCATGGCTGAGTCTCCAGGTGGGGCAGCCAAAAGGTCCTCTGGCCCACCGGGACTTTTTCATTCCTCCCCACATGAAAGTGGGAAAAGGGATAAGAAGAATCTGTGGACGTCATTATTTCTGGAAGCCCCTCAGTCGCCTCTTTGATAGCTGCTCCCGGGAAACAGCCAACCCCCCTTGCGTGATTCTCTAAAAATTCCCTGGTTCAGTTCCCCCGAGCAATGAAGCATCTATCAGCAATAATGCCTTTTCTTTGTTAAGGAAACCTGATTTTTTTTCTGTCATTGATACATTTGGTGTTGTCCCTTCTCCAAGTTTTGCATGCTGTCTTCCAAGGGGAGATTTTTGCTGACAGGAGCCCAAATCTTCCCCATGTTTGACAGATTTTCTCCAACCAAAGATTCTTCTGGTGGTGGCTCCAAGACCCCAGATGAGGAATTGGGAGGGGAAAATTCTGCCCTTAGAGATCTAGATGGAGTCCTGCAGAGCCAGTCTGGATGACCTCTGGAGGGGGTGAGGGTCAATTGGTGGGCTACCTAAGGGCATCTAGAGATGTTGGGGAGGAGGGAGGGGTCTTCCACTCAGGGCTGCCCAATTGAACCCCCTCCCTCTTTGCCCCAGAGCTGGTCTTCCCCTCCATGGCAAATGTCTTCTACACTAGGAAAGGCTTCAGGTGGATTTATTGGAGATCATCTAGTCCAACCCCCTGCTTGGGTCTACAACATTTAGGTCTAGTCTATACCCTTTGAATCTGAGCCCAAAAGAGGGAGGGAGGAGGTTGTGGGGTGCCAAAATGGGCCAGGATCTTCCTCCAGTTGTGAGGGAGAGAAATGGCCGGGTGAATGTAGGGGGGTATCAGGTGCCCCCCAATGGCTCCCCACAAATGTTCAGGGAGGACCCTGCCTGCTGGCAATGTGCTCCTCCAAAGGCGGCTTGAGGGGAAGCAGAGCAAGGAGGCCTCTGAGCAGGCGGGGGAACCTTCCCCTCCCCAGATCTGCAGACCATCCTCCCAACCCAGTTCTGTCTTCAGACCCCCAAAGGAGCTGGGATGCAGAGGCAGC
>NW_020770775.1:0-11748 GCF_900518735.1 Pseudonaja textilis | reverse complement strand
AAGTTAAGTTAAGTTAAGTTAAGTTAAGTTAAGTTAAGTTAAGTTAAGTTAGTTAAGTTAAGTTAAGTTAAGTTAAGTTAAGTTAGGTTAGGTTAGGTTAGGTTAGGATAGGTTAGGTTAGGTTAAGTTAAAAGTTAAGTTAACTTAAGTTAAGTTAGGGTTAGGTTAGGTTTAGTTTATTGTCAATTGCACCTTGTACAATGAAATTAAATATCATCTTCCGTGTACATTACAAGTATGAAAATAAACCCAAACGCACATCCTTCCCATACTACACAGTGGAATTGAAAACTCCTGAGATTGCATTAATAGTGCACTCTATACAGTAGAATTCAGCAGAGCTGCTGCCCTGGGATAGAAGCTGTTTTCCAACCTATTTGTCCTTGTTTTTATTATCCGGCACCGTCTGCCAGATGATAATAGTTTAAAAAATAAAAACAAAAAGCTGCCAAGGCGATTATCTCAGGCATTTGAGGAGTGCACTGCTTTCCCCCACTCCCTTCCTGATGGCAACTAAAATGACCAAAGGAGTATTTTTTTTTTGTTAAAGTTGACCCTCTCCCTGCTTCTCCACAGGATGAAGTCTCCGGTTCCACCTCTTCTGATCATCTGCCTTGTGATGTCCTTCAACAGCTACACCCAGCAGGTTCCTTACTGCCCACCCCACCCTGCTCCAGAAAATATCACGGAGTTTGTCTGCAACTCCCCATCTCTCCGTGAATTTCCCGCCGGCTTCCCTGTACGAACTAAAACGATCTCCGTTGAGTTCACCCAGGTCTCCAGCCTTGGCGTGGAAACCCTCCAAGATCTCCCAAACCTCCAGGAACTTCACCTCTCCAACAACAGGCTGGAGACCCTTCCCAGTGGCCTCTTCCGTAACCTCCCAGAACTGCACACCCTGGATCTGTCCACCAATCTCCTGGAAGATCTACCCCCGGAGATCTTCACCGATGCGACGAACCTGACGCTTTTATCCCTCAGTGAAAACCGACTGGCTGAGCTGCGGGCGTCCTGGTTCGAAACCCTGAAGGAACTTAAGATCCTGAGCCTTGACCGAAACCAGCTGAAGGAGGTCCCCGTTTCCTGTTTCTCCAAGCTGAAGAAGTTGACCTTTCTAGATCTCTCCTCCAATCGCCTTCATCGTCTCTCTCCAGACAAGTTCAGCGGCCTAGAAAATTTGGAGAGGTTGATCCTGGAAAACAACCCGATCCGATGCGTTGCCCCGAGATCCTTCCATTGGGGACCCAAGCTGAGCGTGATCTCCCTGAGGAACTGCAGCCTGACCGACATCACCCTTGGGGAATTTCACCTGTTGGACCAACTGGTGCTGTTGGATCTCTCCGCCAACGAGCTCACCAGGCTGGATCCTCCGGCCGGCATCCTGTCTGCCAATCTCAGCCTGGATCTTGCAGGAAATCCTTGGGCGTGCGACTGCCGCCTGGACAACCTTCTAACCTGGGTCAAGGAGCACAAGATCCATTTATTTTCCAAGCGGGAAATTGTCTGCGCTTTCCCCAAGAATTTCAAAGGCGAAGAGGCAACCTCACTTGGTCGATCCCAAATTTGTCCCTGCTAAACCTTCGGAATGGATCCTTTTCCTTCCACCCTGCTTCGCCAACAGCGAGATTTCCCGGTGTGGGGAGCCTTTCCAGTTGAATTGGACTTCAGCTCCCAGAAATCTCAGCAATGGCCGTGCTGCCTGGGGAATTCTGGGAGTTGAAGTCCACATAGCTGGATTTAAAGGAGAAGAGCCAGAACAGGATTGGGGGAAAAAAATTAGGGAAATACTGATTTTAGGGAAGAAATAGCTGCTCGGGAAGAGATGCTCAAAAAACCCAACAATATAGGTAGTCCTTCACTTACAATCGTTCAGTTAGAGACTTTTTGAAGTATGAAGAGCCCTGAAGAAAGTGACTGATGAGTGGATCATAATCAGAATAGAGCTGCAAGGGACCTTGGAGGTCTTCTAGTCCAACCCCTTGCTCAAACCCAACCCCCTCTAGTCCAACCCCCTCTGCCATTTCAGACAAGCGACTGTCCAGTCTCTTCTTGAAAACTGAGGGAGCCCCCACAACTTCTGGTGGCGAGCTGTTCCACTGATTAATTGCTCCCTGTTAGAAAGTTTCTCCTTAATTCCAGGTTCCTTCTCTCCTTGATTACTTTCCGTCCTTATTTGCTTCTCGTCCTGCCCTCAGGTGCTTTGGAGAATAGCTTGACTCCCTCTTCTTTGGGGAAGCCCCTCAAATATTGGAAGAGGGATATCCTGTCACCCCCTAGTGCTTCTCAGAGCTGACTGTTTTGCTGTTACTGTTATTATGAGTGTAGGGTGCTGTTCCATTAGCCAGGAGTCTGCGATGCTGCTTGAAGCGTAGTACTTTGCCTGCAAATCTACTAGCTCTGTTATGGCCCATGCTCACACACCTCCCAAGGTGCACCACAGGAGAGCGAGCGAGCTTTGCAACAGAAAGAAAGACAAACAGCTTTTCCTGCAGCATCAGCCAAGCCCTTTCCCCTCCCCCCACCATAACCACCTCGCAAACGGGCATCGCAAACGGGAAGGTTCAAAGCCGGCAGAAATCTGACTGCCCGCACAAAGCACCAACTCATATCCCCGTCCAAGTGGTACCTATTTGTCTATCGGCGGTATATATGCTTTTGAGCTGCTAGGCGGGCAGAAGCTGAGGCAAGTTCGGGACCTCATCCTGCTACGCAGTGCTAGGGCTCGAACCACTGGAGCAGAGACCAACTCCAGCATCATTAAGCCACTGAACCAATGTACTTCTCTGCTTCGCTGTTGAATACACCTTATTTCCGCCTCAAACAGTTGTCCTGTGCTCCTTGAAACCCTGCGTGGAATGACCCAGAATTTTCTTGTAGTAATTTTGCAACCACACAGGGACGCCAAGTCTAATCTGGATGATACCCGTGTTTCCCCCAAAATAAGACTCAACCAGAAAATAAGCCCTAGCATGATTTTTCAGGATGCTCATAATATAAGTCCCTGTAAAGATGGTCAGCTAGACACATGCATTTGGTATCGTATTTTCCCCAAAAGAAGACCTAGCCAGAAAATAAGCCCTAATGTGTCTTTTGGAGCAAAAATCCATAAGACCCGATTTTATTTTCAGAGAAACACAGTAGATCTGGTCTGGGCAATCTCACCCAGTCAGCACCAACACCATTTGTCTGGAGGGTGCTGCCTTGGACTCCGCCTGTTTCAGCAGAGGTAATAAAGGAAGTTTGGGGTTGGGTCAAACCCTTGCTTGAGCCAGACCCTCACCATCATACTCCTGTAAGTGCCTCACAACTTTTGTAAATGAATCTTCGGCACAATATACAAGAGCTCCACCCAAGGGGATAGCATCCCACAGAAGTTGGGTTTGACCGAATACAATTCTGGTCAAGTAAAACCAGGCGTCAACTTTAAAATGGATCAAGCCTGCCGCAGCCTTTTTCTGTTTCCCAAGCACCACGCAGTTTGGGGAGTGGGGGAGAGAGCAATGGAATGTAGCCTAGTCAAAACAGACTGCTATCTCGTGAGAACCAAGGTCATCGTCAACTCTGAAGCTGGCCTGACTGAGGGCATCTTGGAGGCTTCAGTGTTGCCACAACGGTACTGAGGGATAGGGAGAGGGGAAGAGAGATAGTTGGGGCTTTGTAGCCAAAACAAAATAGTTTCCCCTGAGAACCAAGGACAGTCCCACAGGTGGCTAGAGAGAGGAGGAGAGACGTTTCCAAGCAACCAAGCAGCACCTTGATTGGACCGTGTTTGGAAAGGGGAGAAAACTTTTGCTTTTAATTGGGTGAAAACCATGGGAACTGTTGAGGTAATTCCCCGTTAGGAGAATGAGCGCATATAGGGAGACATATAGAGAGTAGTGTTGGAATAATACACACAGAGCACACAGATATACAGTACAGTAAATGTAGGTTTTTACTTCTAGAAACGTTAAGCAAAGTCCAAAATAAGCAATCCAAAGTCATTCACAAGTAAATCAGTCAGTTTTGAATCCAGGGATAACCCAAATATCAAAGTCCAGTGTCAAAAACAGTTCAGTATTAGACTTATATTAAATCCAGAAATATCAGTCAATTAGAAGAAATGGAGGAACGGCAATACTTTCCAACAGAAGGAAACAGAGATACACTCACACTCTCTTCTGAGACTCAGACTAAACAACCCAGGTTTTTGGATCCATCTTATGGCCATTTGACTAACCACACCCGATTGCAGTTTTTAGCATGCTCTTAAAGAGACAGTATTAAAATGTCTATCCTGGTTTATATATTTCCATCCCAAATAGCTGTTAGGTGACTCACATTCCTAACAGGAACCTTTAGAGTCGGTTTTTATCAGCCTGTGCCAATATGATATCTCCGATAAACTTGTTCTTTGAGGAACTTGCTTGCCTCAGAGTTCTGCTTGCTGTGAGCATATAAATTGGAAGCTTGACAGTCATCCCAACAAGGGGTTACCAGAGACTGGATCTAGTTCCCAAGGAGATGCAAGGACACTTAATAGGACAATGTGACTGTGACACTAATGGGAGGAGGGATGTCTAACATTTTATTATACTGAAACCGTGGGAAACAAGTAGAGCTGGTTTTAAGTTCATAGAAATGAACTTAAATGGTGTACCCAAAAAAACAGGTCTTTGAGGAGGACCAAAGTCTCAGATTCATTTGGGTTCACTCGTCCATACCCCGTCACCACGATCACCGCCCTGTCTACCATACAGCCGATCTTATATTTAACATCATTCCCTTTCTAAACATCATCTCTTGATCGCTTTAGTACTTCCATTCTTATTCATTTTTTTGACTTGCCTCCTAAACTCCTCCCTTGGGTCTTTGTCTCTGTCTACATCTTTCCTATTTAACAGATAACAGATAATCAGAATTGGAAGGGACCTTATAGGTCATCTAGTACAACCCCCCCTCCACCCAAGCGGGAGACCCTACACCATTTCTGACAAATGGCAGTCCAACCTCTTCTTGAAGGTCACAAGTGATGGCACTCCCACAACTTCCGAGGACAAGCCCGTTCCATTTTTTTCTGTATTCTGCACAGTAGTGGATTTTTAAGCTGAGCAGATGCAGATAGATAAACTCAATGAGACGTCCATAACAAAGTACATTGATTGGTTCATCAGGTATCCTCATAACTCACATTTGTGATGAAGTTCTTGCTCATGGTAAAAGATGGTTATCTCCTAACCCACCTTGTAGCGATAGAAAGCAGCTGCCATGAGTTAGGGAGTTCAGGCAGAAGTGAGGAAAACTCCCCCAACCCATGGAGGGTTAAATTAGTGACCAATCGGGATTACCGATGTGGCCACGTGACATGAACTACATTTCCCAGGGTACCTTTAACTACATTTACCATGATGCATTCCCTTAAGGGGACAGCTCATAATTCCTAAGTAACTATCCAATCCCATAGATTGGCTGGGACAGCACACCGTTGGTTGAATCTTCTCACTGTCAGAAAGTTTCTCCTTATTTCCAGGTTGAATCTCTTCTTGTTCAGTTTCCATCCATTATTCCTTGTCTGGCCTACAGGGGCCTTGGAAAATAGCTTGACTCCTTCCTCCTCTCTGGGGCAGCCCCTCCTCAAATATTGGAAGACTGCTCTCCTGTCTCCCCTGGTCCTTCTGAGACCTAGGTGTGGTTTTTCTTTTCCCCTGCTTGGTTTAGGCCGTGTTTCAAAAGAGATGAGGAAATTGTTTCGTTTCCAAAAAAAAAAACAAACAGAGAAATGTTCTTTTTGCAAAAAAATAACCCCAACACTTCAGGTAAAGGGGACGTGTCAACATTTGTCTTTGCCCTTGAACAGAGGTTCAGTTGTGCACTGAATCTTTTTTGTTTGTTTGTTTTCCCATGATGCAATCAGGACAGGGAAAATTTTTACTAATATTTGAGGACAGCAAATTCCCCCCCCCACCCCACCCCCCAGTGCAGGTATATAAATAAGAGGGTTCCTGACGTCCCCAGCATTTGAGGAAGAGGGAGGCTGGCAGACATTCAGTTTGGGGAAAGCTACAGGTAAGTGCGCACTCTTTTGCTTACTTGCACAAACTGAGTGGAAGGAAGGAAGAAGGAAGGGAGGGAAGGGAGGAAGATGGAGAAAAAAAGAAAAAAGGAAGGAAGGGAGGAAGGAAGGAAGGAAGGAAGGAAGGGAGGAAGGAAGGAAGGAAAAGTAGAAAGGTGGAGGTAAGTGTAGGAGGGAGTGGGGAGAAAGAAAGGGAGGAAGGAATAAAAAAGAGCAAGGGATGGATAGGAGGCAGGGAGGAAGTAGAAATAGAGGAACGTCAAAAGAAAGGAAGGGAGAGAGGAAGGAAGGAAAGAAAAGAAACAGAGGGAGGTCAAGGGAAAGGAAGGGAAAGAGGAAGGAAGGAAAGAAGAAGTAACAGAGGGAGGTCAAGGGAAAGGAAGGGAGAGAGGAAAGAAGGAAAGAAGAAGAAACAGAGGGAGGTGAAGGGAAAGGAAGGGAAAGAGGAAGGAAGGAAAGAAGAAGAAAAAGAGTGAGATCAAGGGAAAGGGAGAGAGGAAAGAAGGAAAGAAGAAGAAACAGAGGGAGGTGAAGGGAAAGGAAGGGAGAGAGGAAGGAAGGAAGGAAAAAGAGAAAAAGGGAAGGAGAAAGAGAAAGAAAATAGTTGAATAGCACTTCCAGTCGAGAGCCTCAGCCCAGTCTGGCCACCTTCTATTCCCAGCCCCGTATCAAAATTGGAAATAACACAGCCGGGAGGCACTGCAGGTATTTCTGGAGAGCTCTCAACCCCAATTGAGCAATAGGTTGATGACGGTGGAATTGAACAGAAGAAAAAATCCATTCCACATCTGGGAATGGAAGGAAGAAACAGAGGAGGGGGAGAGGGTTTCTGGCTGGGGCCCTGCAGCAGTCAGCAGAGCTGGTGGTAGACAGTGAGGAGGTTGGGGAGGAACCTGGGCCAGTCCTGGGGTCTGGGGAAGGCTCTGACAAGGGCTCTGCATCGGAGGCAGAGATGGGGCCAGGGCCCTCCGACAGTTATCAGCTGCCCTTGGAGTAGGAGATCCGTGGGGCAGAAGAACAGCTGGAGCCTGTTCCCAGTGTGCGCATGCACAGAGCTGCCAGAAGAAGGGAACAGTTAAGGAACAAGGGTCGACTCAGGAGTAAAGGCACAGGTGGATGGTGAATTGGCCCTCCCACAGGGAATAAAGAGGAGGGGTGGGGGTCTGCAGGAGACCATTAGTTCATTCAATTAGGGTGAAGATTCGTTCGTGACTCCTTGCCAAGTATTGTCTTCTACAGAGTGGCATTTGGAAGCTATCGGCCTGGCAACTCTCCAAGCCCGATAAAGGTCTGTAGTTGTCAATCACTCTTGAAAGACTGTTTTCTGGGACTTTGCTGGAACGTGAATGAGAGGAATTCCCATTACCGTATTAAAAAGGGGTTTTGTGATTTTGGTGAATCCTAACTCAGAACAAAAGGGAAACTTAAGATGTTGCCGCCTCTCTTTTTTCTCTCCCGGCTTCTCCATAGGATGAGGCCTCCAGCTCCACCTCTTCTGATCGCCTGCCTTGTGATGTCGCTGAACAGCTACACCCAGCAGGTTCCTCCCTGCCTGCCCCAATTTCTGGGTCCAGAAAGTTTTCTCTGCAACTCTTGGTCACTCCGCAAATTTCCCTCCGGCTTCCCCAATGAAACCAAGATCATCGCCGTTGATTCCACCCAGATCTCCAACCTGGCTGTGGATGCCCTGCAGGGTCTCCCAGAGCTCCACAGCCTTTATCTTTTTGACAACCTGATGAAGACCCTTCCAAGTGGTCTCTTCCGTAACCTCCCAGCACTGCACTTCCTGGACCTCTCCAGAAATCTCCTGGAAGATCTACCTGCGGATCTCTTCACGCCTGTCACTAGCCTGGCCCACTTATCCCTCAGTGCAAACCAGCTGACTGAGCTGCGCCCATCCTGGTTCGTAACCCTGAAGGAACTCAAGAACCTGCGCCTCGATCACAATCAGCTGAAGGAGATCCCGCCCGATTGCTTCCATAAACTGACCCTGTTGTTGTCCCTGGACCTTTCCTCCAACCTCCTCCGTTGCCTCTCTCCGGAGATGTTCCAAGGCCTCACGTTTCTAGAGTTTTTAAATCTGATAAACAACCCGATTGTGTCTATCACCCCCGACACCTTCCGTGGGACTCCCATGCTGTTGGTCCTCTCCCTGGGAAACAACAGCCTGACCCACGTTCCACCTGGGCTCTTTCGGTCCTTGGAGAACCTGGAGCGGCTGGATCTCTCCGCCAATGAGATCACCTCCCTGGAGGCTCCCTTGGTCAACGTGTCTTCCGAGTTCACTCTCGACCTCTCCGGCAACCCATGGGCATGTGACTGCCGCCTGCAGGCTCTCTTCAACTGGGCCCGGGAAAGCAACGTGGATTGGTTGTCCAAGGAAAACGTGGTCTGCGCTTTCCCCAAAAGTTTGAGGGGGAAAACAGCAACTTCACTGGAGAGATCCCAACTTTGTCCCTGCTAAACCTTCCAGATGGATCTTTCTCCAACCTGCTCAGCCGGCGTCCTTGAAGAGGATTGGACTTCAGTTCCCAGAATTCCCTAGCCAGCATGGGTAAACTTCAACTCCCAGAATTCCCTAGCCAGCATGGGTGAACTTCAACTCCCAGAATTCCCTAGCCAGCATGGGTAAACTTCAACTCCCAGAATTCCCTAGCCAGCATGGGGGAACTTCAACTCCCAGAATTCCCCAGCCAAAATGCACGGACTTCACTTCCCACAATTCCTCAGTCAGCAACGGACAGCTGTCAACTTCCCACAGCTGCCCTGGGGCCTTCTGGGATTTGTAGTCCACCCATTTTTCAAGCGGCCAAGTTGAGAAACACTCTTTCATAATAAAGTACCAATGATGTGTTAGATGGTTCCGTCGTTTTGCACGCCTGCACATCCCCGACAAAACCTATCATCACCCCGGCCCCCCAAGTTGTCAATCAAGACCACTGAAAGCCAAGAAAAATGCACCCCCAAACTCAAAAGGTCTGGAATTGGGCAATTTCACTCTTGCAAAACTCTTGTTTGTGCAATGAGATGAAATGTCGAGTTTTATCTTCTTTCCTGTGTTATGCAAAGCCGATTTCTCCTGATGAGCCCCCTAGTGGATGCCGCTTCTTTTGAGGGCTGAGCAACAGCGCCTCCTGGTGGCCGACGCTGGCTTAAAATCAGATGAAACGGGGCGTTGGTTCTTACCTGATACGCTTCTTTTCGTAGAGCTGTTGAGAGTGTCCAGGTTGGGAGGAGCTCCAGTCTCGGCTCTTCCAGGCTGAGCTTGAAATTGAGGAACGCCCCCTCACTGTCACGTGGTCCTCGGGCGCTCCCCAGGTTTTTGCACAGACGAGAAGGAAGGTCCTGTTCTCATCACACTCAGGAAAAAAAATATATTAGATTGCTCGGTCGAACAGCCAGGTTTCCCACCAGACGGCCTACGGGTGGGGCTGGACACTCTCAACAGCTCTACGAAAAGAAGCATATCAGGTAAGAACCAATGCCCCTTTTCCATAGAGCTGTCTCGAGTGTCCAGGTTGGGACATACCAAAGCTTGGCTAGTCCTGCGGGTGGGGCCCCGTCTGGTATAGAATCTCTCCTGGAACCCTGATGACCCGCTGGAAGGCATGCCCAACAGAAGAAAACCCCTGGATATTGGGATGTCTCAACAAGTGGCCTAAAGAGGAGGCGGAGCTATCCGGGAGGCAGTCCCGCCAAAGAGGCCAACAGGTGTGCACTGGGACCGGGATTCAAGAAACTGGGAAGACCGACCCGTGTGGGGAATTCCCCTGGGAGAACTCTGGGACAGAGAGAAGGAGGGGAGGTGCAGAGATCTGTGTGAGGCCCGGGAGCGCAAGAAGGGACCCCGGCTAGCATTGAATGGGGGTAGATGTGTTGCCGACCAGTCGCCCAGGGCAGGGTGAGGAGGACAAGAGTGCTCCTGGGGTAGGAGCCTGTTGCAAGCAGGGGTTAAAGGTCGGAGTAGAGGTAGGCCTTCTCGCACTCCTTCCTCTTTTTTTTTTTTTTTTTTAAAAGGACAAGCGCCTGAGGGCGACTGCATTATCGAGAACGACGGAACGAACCTCTCCCGGATCCCCGGGAGGGCTTCCTGGAAGGATTACCTCCGGACCCATCCGGCTCCGCTCGGTAGGGAGATCTATAGGGAGAGGATCGGTAGTATCTGGCAAAGGAGGAGGAATGAGAAGAACCCTGGCGAGGAGAGGGGGGGGAGCCTCTGAAGTCGGACCTCCTAGAGAGGGAAGGGAGGTACTTGCGCTTGTTCCGGGTCTCGGCCAGGAATGGGTCGAGAACCGGTCCAAATAACTTCCCCCCAGAGATGGGGGCTGTTGCTAGCTTAGTCTTGTTTTTAACATCCGCTTGCCAGTGGCGGAGCCAGAGTAGACGGCGGGCGGTAACCTGGGACGAAATGGCCCTGGTGGAGAACTTTGCCGCCTGGAAGGTGGCGTCTGCCGAAAACTCGGTCGCGGCCAGGATCTTGGCAATGTCCTGGTGCGCCCTGAGATTGGCTGTGGGGACATGCTGCTTGAGCTGCTGGAGCCACTTGATGGAAGACCTGGTGAAAAACGACGCGGCAGTGGAAGCCCTGACTGCCCAAGCGTCAGAGAGGTGAGCGCGGCACAGGGCCAGTTCAGCTCGCTTGTCCTCGGGCTGGAGAGCATCGAGTGAGTCGCTGGGAGTAGAGCGGGAAACCAGGCCTACCACGGGCTCGTCCACGGGGAGGGGATCGAGCAAGGTGGAGAACTGCGGTTCCAGGTTAAAAAACCGCTTGTCCTGGGCGTTGGGGGGGGAAGGGGGCCCCGAGGAGGCCAGCTGCCTAGAAACCATGTCTGAGAATATGGGCGGGACAGGGATCACCTCAGTTTCCGCCACGGGCTGAGAGAAGAGAGAGTCGGGAGGAACCCCTGCCGCCGCCGGGTTGGGTGGGGGAGGGGGGTTCAGGCCCGAGGTGGTCCTGGCTTTGAACAGGAGGGACCTAAATAGGTGTGGTTTAAAGAGCCCTAGAAACGCGGGCTGACCTGGAGGGAGGCCCTCGTCCTCCGACATGTCCCCTTCTAGGGGACCTGTTCCCGAAAAGAGTTCACTGCCTATGAGGGACCTCATGTCAAGGTCCTGCTCGTCCCCAAAGAGGGAAGGGTCCCCGGTTTCTTGGGCCTCCATTCCCTCCAACTCCAAAGGTAAGGTTAAGTCCTCTTGGGGAGTTGCTTGACCATGCGAGGCCGCTGATCCTAGGGCCTCGGGGGCCGCGGGCCGAGGAGCCAGGCCGGCCAGCTGCTGCATCTGTTGTGCTACCCTTTGCCGGATGGCCAGCTCCATAGCCTGCATTAGGTTTTCGGGTATTTCCGCCATGGGGAGAGACTCCTCCGGGCGCAGTTCTACAGCAGTGGTGGGCAAGGTGACCTCAGGGGCCTGTCCAGGCTGTGGGGGAGAAGCAGAAGCAGGAGGGGAGGGGAGAGGAGGATGGGTGGAGGTTGATGGAACGGAAGGGTCCCGGGGCACAGAGCTTGACTCCTGAGAGCGTCTGTCAATTTCCCTTTCGAGGGCCCTGTGTCGCCTGAGGGCATCCCTTTGGGAAGCTTTGGATGGTTCCTGTGCCTGTTTGCGCAGGTGGTGGGATTTGGCCTTGGCCTTCAGAGAAGTGCCACGAGAGGTATTGTCGTCTGCCATCTGGAGAGGAGAGAAAAAAAGGAAAAAAA
>NW_020770774.1:0-18765 GCF_900518735.1 Pseudonaja textilis | reverse complement strand
AGAAAGAAAGAAAGAAAGAAAGAAAGAAAGAAAGAAAGAAAGAAAGAGAGAGAGGAAAGTTCCAAAGATAGCTAGAAACGCACTTCAGAACTGTAGGAAAGGTTAACTTATTTGTCTAAATCCATTTAAAATTATCAAAACGATAGAATACATTCAGGGTTTCCCCACCTATCAAACATTTGACTAACCATGTCAACTGTTGGGGTTACAAATTATCCAAACACTTAATGGTGGTTTGTAAGACCCAAGGTCATTATGGGTTATTCAATAGCTTTAGCAAACCTTGCAGAAGTCAATTTCATTTTCTTTTAATTCACTGCCATTGAAACCGGCTGTTCATTGCAGGTAATGACGGACTTCTGTGTATACAGGTAATCCTCAACTTATACCAAGTTCATTTAGTGACCACTCAAAGTTACAAAGCACTGAAAATAGTGACTCATGACCATTTTTCAGAGTTAAAACCTTTACAGCATTCACAGGATTATGTGATCAAAATTTAGATGCTTGAAGGTATATTGAAGAAAAATATATAAATACAAAATTATAACATATTCAGATGCTTGGCAACTGATTTATACTTATGACCACTGCTATGTCCCAGGACCATTTTGAGACTTTCTGACAAGCAGTCAATGGGGAAGCCGTATTCACTTTGCAAAGCATATTAATAACTTACCAACTGCAGTGATTCACTTAGCATAAAATGGAGCATATCTCACTTCACCAATGTCTCACTTAGCAACATAAACTGTGGGCTCAATTGTGGTCGTAAGTCGAGGACTGCCTGTTGTGACCCGGATTTCATTTCAATGTCAGCCCCCTCCCTGCCTTTTTAAATCTTTTCAGAGTTGAGAGTGTAAACGGGTTGCCGAAATCCCCACCATCTAATTCACACGAGGTAAATTGGCAAATCTACAAATGGTGAGACAAACACAGTTAACCAGGCATTCTCCTAGGAAGGAAAAGTTTTCTTCAACCCTTTGTGTGAGGGCCGGCCCTTAAGGAAGGCATCCTCAGGTAATTTAAACCAAAAGTTTTCACCAAGTAGGCTTGGATTAGCTCTATTTATGCTGGTTTCAGAAGTCTGTCTGCTTTTAGACTGTTTTATAAGCAAAAAAATACTACCTGTAACCAAAGAAAAACTTGGCATACAGATCAAGAATCAAGCTCCTGAGCTAAGGAATGGATACGCATCTCATTTTCTGGAATGTGATATGAATTAGAATTAGAATTCCTTATTGGCCAAGTGTGATTAGTCACAAAAGGAATTTGTCTCCGGTGCATAAGCTCTCAGTGTACATACAACAATAGTGATGGTTCATTATGAGTATGTATGTGTGTATATATCTATATATTTATCTATATCTAGATAGATAGATAGGTAGATAGATAGATAGATAGATAGATAGATAGATAGATAGATGATAGATAGATAGATAGATAGATAGATAGATAGATAGATAGATAGATATAGACAGACACACACACACACAAATATGTAGGCTAAAAAGGGAGAGTTTTTTTTTTATATTTGCAGTTCATTTGCAGTGCTATGTCATGTTCAGTTGTTGCTGCGACGCGTTCCATCCCGTTTTCACAGGAATCCATTTCCTGTTTTCACAGGAATCCTTTTTTTTTTTTTTTTTTAAAAGGAGGAACAAACATCCATAATGCCTACTGACTGCCTTTAAAAATGCATTTCCTTGTCCATGTGGGCCCCATAGGCTATTTCGTATAAGAAAAAAAAACAAAACAAATTCCTGAGCCAAGAGTCGCGCTGCAAAATCTGGAGAGGCATGAAATCCAAAGGGCAGCTGCCTGCTGAGCTGCACATTAATCAGGGAGATAAGGGATCAGATTAGTTTGTGTCACAAGCCACAAGGACTAATTCCTCAAGCATTCCGATTCATGTCTCTTTCTACCGTGCTATGGCTGGGAAGCATTTGTCACACGAGGGGTGAAAGAGAAGTTGAACACAGATACAATGGCGCACAATGGCAGCAAAGCAAAGTCTTTCTAACCATGACCGGTGATCCCCAGAGTTTGCAACTTTGCAACCTTATGATCCATGCAAGCAATGCATCCTGGAAACAGTACAGGTAGCCTTCGACTTACACACGACTGTTGCAGCATCCCCATGGTCACGTGATCCACATTCAGATGCTTCATATTTTTGACGGTTGCAGGGTCCCGGCAGTGTCACACATCCCCTTTTGCAACCGTTGGTCAAGCAAAATCAAGGGGGAAGCCCGATTCACTTCAACAACTGGGTGAAATAATTTAACAACTACCATGATTCACTCAGCAACTCTGGCCAGAAAAGTCTTAAAAATGGGGCCTAAATGTCAGCGTAAATTCATGAACTGGAATGTGTTCAGCTGCCCAGGACCTCAAACCCATTTGGTACTGTTCATCAATAAAACCATCTTTCCAATCAGCCTCCATGTTTCCAGTGTCTTTCTCCCTGCTTAGAACTGAACCCAGATGGATATTTCTTCCAACAATCCCAATTGTACAACATGCCAGTGCTTCAACCTAGGCACTCTGAGAATTTGTATCAAATTAAGTATGGAACATAGATGAATCAGCAACTTTCCCGTAGACACCGGTACACCTCTAGGCATTTAACTGTGGTTAAGATGGCAAGCTCTATCATCCTCCTTAAGAATCTTGGATTAACCTTGCAAAATGTCATCTTTGTAACACAAGCCTGTACATTTTGAAGACCATCATCTATGGGGCAGTCACTCACTTAAACACCCATCTGTTAGGTTTTATTTAAGCTCTACTTTTCACACAAATCCACCACCAAAATAAAGTGTGCATTATCCTCAAACCAGAATGCCACCCTCCTTCTAATTAACTCACGTCATTGGGCAACTCCAGTTCAGAATCTAGAGAAATTACTAGCCCAAAGGCAATCTCAGCAAAGAAGAAATCCATCCAGCCAAAGAAATTAGAAAGAAGGAATGGAGAGAGGGAAAGAAGGGGGAAAAAAATAAGCAAGTTAACGCTGAAGCTTTTTTCAGCTCACTGGAAGCACAAATTAGATACTTGCACAGATGGGAAAGAGTTCACAGGTTGGTGTGTTTATTTTGATGTTTCCCTGCCTTAACTCAAAAGCTGGAGGTGAACAACAACAGTTGTGTATGAGCCAGCCACCTGCAGCCAAAAGATCTAGCTAATTGTGATGTTAATGGGGAGGGCTAAAATATATTAACTTAAAACAAAGTTCTCTCTATTTTCCCATCACCATTTTTTTTCATCATTGCTTTGGCTCTTACATCCCCACTTCCTTGCCCTTAGAAACACACATATCCTATTGTAACACTAAAAATAACAAGCACTGGGGCTGTACATTTGACCAGAATAGCACTGGATAATCAGTTAAAGATTCATAACAACTTCCTCCTACAGCACCATCTGGGCATTTTATAGTCCCCAAGCTACATCCGGCCTTCGGCTGTCCCTGTCCAGCCCACGTAAGGTCAACTGGAAATTAGAAATCAAATGTATATAAGTGTACGTCATGCATGCAATCCAACTGCCTTGAAGGCAGCTGCTTCATTTTTTTTTTCCCAATTACATCCTTGCGTGCCAACACATCTTCTCAGCTCTATTGGTTCCTCCCTCCACAACAATCCCAATTTCTCATATGATCCCTTTGGGAAATGAATTGCCCGCCCCAGTCCTTACACACTTAGGATTCAGTTCAGAGTTTCAGATCTCTTGGATTTGAGTAAGGGAGGAAAGATACATCCGGTAGCTATAAGAACTTTTACACTAGCAATTTATAGCATCACCTAGTCATTGTTGTGGCCATAGATCATTAGGAAGACAAGCTTTATATCATCAGCACAGTGATGGCTGGGTAATGCTATAAATCAGCGGCGAAGAAGGCTACCATGTCTTAAATAAGGTTTAATTTCACTTTGGTTCTGGTTCACCCTAGTGACAGTTTTGAACATCTACTGTAATCCTACACACAAATGAACACGCTTGAATAAACAGCGTATTTTCTTTCTTTTTTCATTCTCAAGCAATTTGCTGAATGGCTTTGCTGATTAAAAAAAAAATTAATAACGAAACAAGTCGGTACATAATATGCCATTCTATAAGTGCACTGCAGTCGTCAGATACAAACAATAGGTTAAAGGAATTGGGCGATAGCCAAGAAACCCAAGAAGCTAGGCACAGGTACTTCGTTCTTAGAAGAGACAAGACTACATTTATCAGCTCTTTGTATCTTTATTTTATGATTAGATTTTTGCCATCACTCTGCAAAACAAGCAAAATAAACCACAAACTGAGTTTCTAAGGTATTCGGCTATTTAAAAGGAAGGAATTATTGGGGGGGAAATGTCATTAGAAGGCAGAAGTTGGACAATCTTGGCTGATCTCTCTCTCTCTCTCTCTCTCTCTCTCTCTCTCTCTCCCACTCCCTCTCCCTCTCCCACTCCCTCTCCCTCTCCCTCTCCCTCTCAAGAAAGCAAATCAGAAGAAGACTATTTTCACAAGACAATTTCCCAGATGCACTGAATATCTGGGAGTCCCCAAAGACCAGTTTCCTTCTGCATAAGTCTTCACCCTTAGCATTAATCAGAGGACAGATTCACACAAGGAGCACATCTCAATACACAATTCCCTTGGAGAGATCGACAAGAATGTAATTGCACATACAACTTTGGGAAGACCACATGGAATTACTTATGTAGTGAGTTGGTACCTTTGTATGAGTTCTACAATTGCAACCATACTGGTGCTTCTAATGGCAGCTGCTCCTCACCTGGTAGTAAAGCATAAATTTAAGGCAAGAATTGACATACTTCTTCAAAGTTCCAACTCAATCTCTTTATTTCAGGATTCAAACTCTTGAATTCATGCTCTCTAACAGCAAGAGACTGATTAGAGTGTTCCAATAAAAACCCAGTGGTCTCCTAGTTTATGGAGAGGTTTAGCAAAAGTGTGACTACCAAAACCAAGCAAAAAAAAAATGTCCACAGAGATCAACAATATGAATAAACATATGACAGTGTCTTGTGATCAGTTGAATACTTGTAAAGTACCATCCTAATTGTTTTCCGGAGACTTCAGTAAACAGTTCTCCTGCCTCCAGGAATTTTTAATCAAGAGTCTTCTTACTACAAATGCCCTCGTATGCACGTAAAATTCATACCCATACAAAAAAAGCAGTGAATACATTTATTTTTCTATCATACAGGATCCAGAACAGAGCCAAGGGAGTTGTTTCGTTTTAGCATTCCAACAAAGTTTTCGATGACCCAAACCTTGTTAGTTTTTCACAAGGCACTGAAGACCTGGTTGGTCAATGTGGAGATAAGGTCTTATTGATGGTGAATGACATCGATTGTTTACCTTTGGGCATTAAAGGGTTATGTTTAGTTTGTCTGTTTTAATCTTGTAAATCACCTAGTGTCACTTGTAGGGCAACTATATAAATCCTATTGATTTCAACAAGATAACTCTTGTAAATATACAGGGATATATCCTGGGAAGACATCCTGGAAGTTTGATGGCCTCAAGAGACCAGTTCAAAGTAAGCTAACACCATCTAAACAAATGATAAGACACTAAAAAGCAGACCTGCTATAATTAAATAGAAACAGATTAGATGTAGCATGGTTTACCTTAATTCTTTCCTCGCCTTTTCTGTCTACAAAAGTAAAAAAATGTATTGACTTCTTTGGACTAATGAGTTGAAAATGGTAGCAACACATCCTTCCTGTAGACTAGAGTATGTTCATTTTCCTGCCATTTTATTTCCTAAGAACTCGTAAGAGTCATTTTATCCAAGCAGCAATTACCCCATGAGGAAAGTTGTCCTCTGAGAATGACCCAATGTAAACCGTGGTTGATCAGAGACTTAACTTCAGATCCAGCCTTCTAATCATGAGCTCACACAGTCTCACCCAACAGCGATCACCAAAAGTAGAGTATCAAAAAAAACCAACCCCAAAATATTTTGACTTACCAAATTGAAGACTTCAAAAGAGAAATTCATCAAAGACCTTCCACTGTCAACTCCAAAGTAAAATGGAGACCAGGAAGAAAAAAAATCTCATTCTCTTTTGGGAAATATGTTCATTGTATTGGCAAAATCCCTGTGTGCCCTTATAAAGCAACTTCATTTAAAAACCAACTGCCAGATAAATATTCACTTAAATGACAGACAGCCTAAAAGCTATTACTCCATTTAATGCATCAGTATTTTGCTTTCAGACGCCGTATCTCCAGCTTATCAGTGATGCAACTGTACATTGCAGCAAATACCGAGAGTGCCTCCCCCCAACCAAAAGTTCTATGAATAGAAGAGTCCACCCTGTTTCAAGTCGATTGCAGCATTACAAATAGAAGTTTCAAAACCGAACCGTGGACCCAAAGATGAGATTTCCATCCATGAAAGGAAGATTCAATTTCATTTTCCATCTTAGCGTCTATCCTTCCTAATCCCTGGCATATTTTTTTCAACCAAAACATCGAACAAAAGAGGTGGTTAAATTACGACCTGTTTTCTACATTTGGGGGCAAGGGATATACATATATATTCCCCCTCTCATATCCCGTTCTCTATTTCACAAGGTTATTTTGCTTGAAAGGAAAGGGGTTCGTAAATAAATAAAGCTTTTGTGAACACAAGAATGCTAATATATAGTTATTTTCTTGAACAATGTTCCGGATGTTGCGACTGATCCCATACCCATGACCTTGCCATTTCAGTGATCAAATAAGAACAAGCCTTGTATCCATCATCAGGAAAGGAAGGAAGATTGGAATCAGGGTTGGCTGACAAAAGAACCCCTTGCGTCTTCATCAGTAAAAACTACTCCAAAAACCCCACACATTTATGTCACACTTAAGAAATCTGAGAGAGCTCAGATCTCTTTTGGTGGCACAGGGGCTTCCAAGCTGAGGATACATTTGACCCCACCCTGGGCTCAGCCTGGTCATCTACACTACTTTGAGGTATTTTAAAGGTGGGTTTCTGATAACCACATTCTCTTTGTGTGACATAAAACTCAATATGAAAATAAGTCAGGCTTTCTCTGGTTTTATGTTGGCAAACTTTATATATTCATTGTTCTCTTCTCCAAGGCACCTGATGACAGCACAATAAGTAATAGATAGAATCTTATCAAAGAGAGATTCAGGTTTAGAACTAAGGAGAAATTTCCTGCCTAGTGACAAAAATTAACCAGTGGAATGCCTTGCCCAGGGGTGAGATTCTACCAGTTCGCACCTATTTGCTAGAACCAGTTGTTAATATTCTAAGCAGTTTGGAGAACCTGTTGTTAGAAGAAATTACTGGCCTAATCCTGTAAGGAAGGCAGGAAGGAAACATTCTGGTGTTGCTTACAGAAACTGCCTCTCTGTTAATCCTTACTACATTCTTAGCAGGCCTAGACTTCCTGTCTCTGGAACTTCTCTGGAGTTTTTTTCCCTCTTTTGCTGGTAGTTTGCTTGTGTGGAGTGACCATTCAAAGTTACAATGGCACTGAAAAAAGTGACTTATGATTTTTCACACTTACAACTGTTGCAGCATCCCCACAGTCATGAGAGGCCAGGTGAGGAGTTGTGTGCCTCGATGTGAGTGATATTGAGTTGGCCACGCCCAGCCAATAACATGACCACCAAGCCATGTCCACCCAGTCACATGACCACCAAGCCACGCCTGCCACCTAAGCCATGCCCACCACCTAAGCCACGCCCACATAACAGGTTGTTAAAAAATTGAATCCCACACCTGGTCTTGCCTCCAGAAATTGTGGGTTCTTCTTCACTGGAGGTTTTAAAGAAGAGATTCAAAAGTCATTTGTCCCAAATGGCATATAGGCTCTCCCGTTCGCCTGTTATTCTCCTTCCAACTCTAGTTATTATATAATTTTGTCTACCAGCATGTTGATAAATTACAAAATCAGTGCCGATGAACACCATGTGCAATGCCATGGTACAGACGACCAGATGTCCCAAGAGTATCATGTCTGAGTTTTATCCTTACTCATGAAGTACAACTCTACGTTGAAGTGTCTCTAGGCAGAGATCACATCCCTTGTTTTACCATTAGAAGTTTGCTTTCCCTGATGTCTCAAGGTCACAACTTCAAACATTTCCCTTTTGGAAATCCTTGGAAAGCTGAAAAGACATCCTCTGGTTCATACATGATTTCAGCCAAAAAAAAAAAAGGGGGGGGGGAAGTCTCTGTAGTTTCTTCCCCAAATCCCAAAATCTTTAACCTTAGACTGCCTACTATTAACCTCACCCCTTTCCTAAGAGGTCTGTAAGAATCATGTATAAGCGCACCAACGTGCCTACCATCCCTGTCCTATTGTTTCTTTTTTTTATTCGTATCCATTTCATGTATTCATAACCATGTTTATACTTATACCTGTTATCTAATACTTGCTTGACAAATCAATCAATCAATCAATTGATCAATCAATCAATCAATAAAATTAAAAAGTAAGACTCATTAGCTTCAAAAAGCCATATCATGAAACTACTCCTGGGATCTCATATATGCTTATAACCTTTGCCAGACTTTCACCTCAACCACAGGCCCAATCACAGGGCTTCTCGTCTACCAACCCCATGCAGCCTTGTGGCTGTGCCCGAAGCAGAAATTATGCACGGAGCCCATCTAGCGTCAATTAAATGCAAAATTCTTTCTTTCTA
Organism: Pseudonaja textilis; assembly: GCF_900518735.1. The sequence goes on along the minus strand of NW_020770774.1, from coordinate 10,071 downwards.
AGAGCTGCAGCTTAAAAACTTCCTCCAATCGCCACGCTGGTCCGCACCACCTCAGAACTGCTGACATTGGAAAGCAAACTGCCATATGGGTTTGATTATTGCAAGCTGCTCTATAGCGGGAGCTAGGATTTTAATTGCAACGCCCTATTTCACTGATAGTTTAATTCAAACTGCCAAGGGCTGATTTAGAATTAGGAAACCCCGAATAGGTACATAGGCAAAGCTTTTTGAAGAGGAAACGGAAGTGTTTTTACGTATACATTTCATTCCGTCTCTCTCTCTCCCACGCAGCCAACTCATTTGCAGAGCTGAATTCCTATCCTTGGCTGTTTGGACTCTGGGGTCATGTTCTGGGGTCATGTTTGGACTCTGGAGTCGTGTTTCACATCATACGAGATGGGTTTGTTTCTGTAATCTGAAATTTTGATTGTTTGGAGTCTAGTGAGAGGAAGGACCAGGGGAGACATGATAGCAGTCTTCCAATATCTCAGGGTATTGCCCCAAAGAAGAGGGAGTCAAGCTATTCTCCAAAGCACCTGAAGGCAGGACAAGAAGCAATGGATGGAAATTAAACAAGGAGACAAGCAATCTAGAACCAAGGAGAAATTTCCAGAAAGTTAAAACAATTAATGAATGGAACAACTTGTGGGTGCTCCAACCCTGAAGTTTTTTAAGAGTTTGTCCAGAATGATATAGGATCTCCTGCTTTGTCCAAGGGGTTGGACTATAAGACCTCCAAGGTCCCTTCCTATCCTATTAATTCTATTTTACAATGGTTTACTGAATAAACCACAACAGGCTGGCTTCACGCAACGCATTACATACAAGCTGAACTAAGCTACATGGGCTAAGTGAGATTTATGAACATAGTCATTATTTTTTTTAACTCTACCTTAAATGCCAAAAGGTAATTTGCATCCTACATTAATTATATCCGTGTTGGTATGCTGCATCTTCACCTTGCTATATCTCAAATTAGATTGTGCTACATCTAATTCACTATTATTTTGCTGCTTAGTATCATTTACAATATGGTTTAAGACAGATCTGAAGACAACCACTACCCAGAGATGAACCTAGTTGTTGTTGTTGTTGTTTTAACATGCCAAACCATACGCTTGGCCGTTAATCAATGCTGTCCCCCATTTTTCAAGTAAACAACCCCAGATCGGTCTTCTTTAGCTTCACATCCGCACCAATGCTGCAATATTTGGCAAGCACTGTCAAAGAGAAAATTGCCCCCCAATTTGCAGAGCAGGAATTTAATTACATTTTTCTTCATTAGAACTTTCATCCTAAAGTACATTGCACAACCTGGGTTCCTAAAAGGTCCATTTACTACGGAATAATTAATCAACGGAGTTCCTAAAACACCTTGCACAAACCCAAAGCAGGTAAGCCACCTTACGGCTCAGCGCAATGGCTGAAAGCAATCTCCCCCCTCCCCGCCTTTCTGTTGCAAGTTTGATGGGAGAAATGAATAAGTCATCACTAGACTGAATTTCATCAGGTAAATCAGGCGCTTCGCTCGCAATATCGCAATCATTTTGTTCATAGTCCACTGTACTGATGGAGGCCAGAGCTGCACTCAACTTTCTGTTCATATTTCTACGTATCGTCGGGTGAGACTTGATTCCTCAGAGATTACTGTACAATTATAAGAAGAAGAAAGTCCCCCACCAAAAAAGATTTATAAATAAATTAATGCGGTGGAAACATGACTTTAATTTTTAAAAAACCGTTCTTTTCCTGCTTTCTGTAGCTTCTTCAAAGACTAGGGGAATTTTTGGCTTCGATTCACTTTGCAATGCTGAGACATTGAGTCATACCTAGGCATTTCATAATGAATGTGGTGAAAACAGACAAATGAAGAGCTAGCTAGCTGGATGGCAAGACAGATGAGATAGATAGATGATAGATGATAGATAGATAGAGATACGGTAGATGATAGATAGATTGATATAATCAAGATGGAGAGAGATAGAGAGATAGGGAGGGAGGGAGGGAGGGAGGGAGGGAGAGAGAGAGAGAGAGAGAGAGAGAGAGAGATGATAGAAAGAATGAGTGTTCTTCCAAACATTAGATGTTAAGTCCAAGCGGCCATCCTACATGTGGTCATTATCAGGATTGCAATGCTACAACCCTCAGAGTTACAAGTTTTTTTTCCCTTGCTCTAAAGAAATATCACAATTGCAGTCTGTCCAAAAACACATCAGAAACCAAACAGGGAGCACTCTCTTCCTGCAAAATATCCCAGGAATTTCAAAGAGAACACGCGGTTGAAATTATCACACAAATTCAATACAATCTAGCCTTTATGTATTTCAAGCTGTGTTCCTGCCTCAGGCAATACATATTTTTTGGTAAAATAATCTCAAGGAACCAGCAGCATAAACTTCTCCGGATGGTTAGGTTCATACAGTACATTATGTTAAGCCCAAACTTAGTTTGGTTTGAATTTACTAGGATAGATAAACTATAGTGTGGACAAAATGAATCAGTGGTCAGGTCAAATGGATTTCAATCAGATTTTAGGAAGATGCAAAAGCTCCCCAAAATTTTAACCATGAGTCTTTTCTTATCTTATCTTTACCGATGAATGATATCCATTTTTTTTTCAAAAAGGAAAACCTTTTTCATCAAAGTACATACCTAATTGAAATGATCTATGTTAACCTGGAAGTAAGTTTCTATATACATTCCAAGGTACCTTTCTTTCTTTCCTTCTTTCTTTCTTTCTTTCCTTCCTTTCTTGTTTTCTTTCTTTCCTTCCTTCTTTCCTTTCTTTCTCTTTCTCTCCTACCTTCCTTCCTTTTCTTTCCTTCCTTTCTTTCTCTTTCTCCCTTCCTTCAACCCTCCCTTCCTTCTTCTCTCTCTTTTTTCTTTCTTTTCATTATCTATCTATCTATCTATCTATCTATCTATCTATCTATCTATCTATCTATCTATCTATCATTTTCTTTCTTCTTGCCATTGAAACATAATAGATTCATATAGCCAGTTCTTAACATGCATTTACAAACAGCATAGTGCTACAGCTTATTTTCCTACATATTTGGCATGGGATTTTTTTTAAAAAAACAAGACTAAACTGAAATTAAAAAGTATCTGTGCAATAGCCTGCAGAGAATATTTTTTATTCATTCCATAACATAGAGAAAAGAGCTAACAAGTGAAGTTTGAAACCTGCTAACAGGGATTTTACAAGCAGAATGGAGTAATAGCAACTTATACAATTTCTTGTCAAGTCTCTTCACTAAACTCGGGTACAGTAATTGAAAGAGACTGACTTTCAAACTCTTTGGAATAATGAAAAGCACTCTCTCTCTCTCTCTTTGCAAGACTCTTGGGATAATGGAATGCACCTTTCCAATTTACATTTTTTTTTCCTATTCCATATTTCATTCTTGTGTCTACGCGGTTCATTCTGCAGGGAGCATCACTCCTTGACAAGCACCCGGGCTAAAATTCAGTCTCACACACCTGGCCATTGAAGGCAACAAAAATGGCTGCAGCATTGGATGCTTAAGGATACATACTAATGACATCATCACCCAGACTTGTTCTTCAGTGAAGCAACTGCGGAAAATCTGACACTTCAAGTGCCAGAGTTACTTCATGATAGGACCATCTTCTTCGGGCTCAACCTCAAGTAAGACTTGTAAATGAATCCGGAATCAAGAATGAGTTTGGAGCACAAAGAACCAGTTGCCTTCTCAAGGACATGGGGTCCACCAAGGACAAATGTTCTCGCAACTGAAAACCAGCATCTCCAGCTTTTTCCCATGACTGAAGGTCAGAGGAATCTAGTATTGGATCTCACACATGGGAAACACAGTTGCTTCCTTACTTAATTAAGTTGGCGTTATTATTAAGGCTGCAATTATCATAGAAACATCTACTGAGGGATACTCGTAGCCCGGTTATGAGAACAAAGGACCACTGCAAAACAGGGTGTCATATTAAAAAAAAAATCACACTCAGCTACACTAAAAATCCCTACTGCAGAATTTTTAACACAGGGTATCCGCGTGTAGAATGGCAAAACAGGCGTACAGACTGGGCAATGCATTTCTATAGGGTTTGGAGCATGTATATTTGGGTGTTTTTCTACTATAATCTAGCAAATATAGTCATTTATACCACTCTTCGATAGGAATCTTTGATAGTGCCAGAAAGCCATGAGCCCCGCTATACTCTAGAGGATTGATTTCAAAGTTAGAACAATGGTGCTGCAGAATATGAGATCAAACAACCCAAGGTTACTCAAACCAGAAAGTAGCCGGGACAAAGGAAAGTTTAACTCTTCTACAGCCATGTAGAAGACTCCCTGTTCCATTCTTGGAGATAGCATCAGTTTCTATAGCATATTAATAAAGCAAATGCATTAGTTTCTGAGCTGTTCTACCACAACGGGCTTCCTGGACAAGCTGGTAGGTTTTAGACAGTCCAAAATTCAAAATTCCATGCTGTAACAATGAGCCTGCACTGCACAAGCTAGCGTTGATGGCTTCCTTTCCTGTTACTATAGGCTTCGATGCAGTTCGAACATCAGTAGCAGATCCAGATGCATTATCAGAAACCAGTCTACAAAGATTAGCATATCAAGAAAAGAAGGAAGGAAGGAAGTAAGGAAGGAAGGAAGGAAGGAAGGGAGGGATACTAATCTTGCAAATCTGATATTTCAAGATTCCTTTACTTAAACAATGATCATGCTGAATCAAGCAAGAAGCAATCCTCTAGATCCAACTAGAAGTCTAGAACTTAGGACACATTTTAAGTTTTAAGATATCATCAGGAGATTTCTTTCGTCTCCTTAAGTCTCCACCACTTGGCGCTTCCTTGTTCATCACAAAACAGATTGTACAGGAATGCAGGCAACTCCCTGTACTGATTCAACTTACAGCTCTGAATGCAAGCACAGAACTAAATTATATTCACCACTACACCCCCCCAACCCCAAACCAGTTATTACTAGAAAGAAAGGAAGGAAACAGAACATTATCTTGACTATTGGAAGGAAAGAAGGATGAGGAGAAGGTTGCCTTTAGGCCTCACAGAATACAAATGCGTTGAACACAGCTACAGGTCCAAATCTCTGATCTTCCTTTCTGCAGAAGCTATGATGTAGAAAGCCAATGTACTAAGCAGACAGTTCTATGTTGAATATAAATTATCCTTTAAATACAAGCGAGGTATTCCTCCTGCTCACATTTAAGAGAGAAGGCAGCTTTTGCTAGGAGGAAAGACAGGGCTGTGTGTGAAGCCATAACACCTTTTGTGCAGTGGGAACAAGAATTAAAATGCGGACAAAGATCTGAATGGTTAAACACTTTTAAGGAGAGGAAGACACACACACACACACACACACACACACACACACACACAGACAGAAGGAAATTGTGTCTTTTCAGTTTCATTTGACAGAAGAATTTCAACGGGGAATATTCACGCATCCTGCAACAGCAACAACGGTTTGTGATTTGCCCCCCATAATAGAGTTGATCCTCTTATACTCTTTAAAAAGGAAGAGAAAAAAAAGGGGGCTCCAAGAATCATTGGCTTAAGTCATGTTCAATTTTATCTTCAGATTCAGCTACAGACACAGCTGAAGCAGAACATGCCTGGAAATTTAAAAAGTCTTCTGTCTCCCCAGCTATCCTTTGCCTTCTCCCCCCGACCCCCCCATCCACGTTTTTCTCAGGATTTTAGTCATTAATATTCCGATCGGGTCTTTGCAATGAACACACTTCCTGTTTTCTTCCATCCGCCCCCCCCCCCACACCCCATATCAACCTCCTTCACCCCAACACCTCTGTTATAGGTGGGATTATCTGCTTAGAATAACAGCTTCTCTATTATAAATTCTGGCTTATCCTATGCAAATTTTACAGTATCAAAAGCACCCAAGGATGAAGGCAGTACGCAGGCTCTCCATTCCCATTTCAAAGGTAGAAACATTTTGGGGGTTTTTTTTGGACCATCCAATAGAATTTCACGAATATCTGTTCAGAGGAGTCCTAGCATCTCAAAAATCAGCTCCGCGGACCATCTTACAAAAAAAAGAGGCACACACTTGTTCCTGGGCCACCCAGAAGCCCCGCGTAACTTGCAGGCTTACACCATCCCGAGTACAAATAATTCATTATAATATAATGAAAAATCACACACACACACAGACACACACACAAAATGCACACATGCATGCAAAAGATATCATGGCATTCAAGATAGAGAAGAAAAAAGTACGTTCCACGCACACACACACACACACACACCCCATACGGTACATATTTCCCTTGGCATATCAACTTTCACTTTTAATTTGTTAACCTTCCATAAACATGGAAGTGGGAGGAGGGGAATTGCTTGTGCTTAGGGCACAAGTTGAATATGTTTTTTTGTGTGTGTGTGTTGAAAGCACCCATCATTTCCATTCTGCCCCCCCCCCCCCCCCCGCCAAGGTCATGGGGGAAGGCAATGCCTACTCATTACAGACCTTCAAAACTACTTCTTACAAGTTATTCCCAGACCCAGGTTGAAAGCAAAAACCCCTCAAGCCCTGTAGCCAAATTCGATTTCCATTCAAGCCATCAGGTACAAAGAAGCAGGCCAAGGCCAATTTCTAGAAGGTGGGGAATGATTCTAGTAAGCTCGGTTGATGTTTCTCTTTTCTCCCTTCCTTCCACCACTGCTGGTCCATGACAAAGAGGCACTTCTAGGGACTCAAATCTCTTCCTCCTAGTTTCTCTACCCCAAACCTCCACACTGCCAGTTTCCACGCTTGGGTTTCCTTTGCCAACCAGCCTGAAGATGCCACCAGATCAACTAAAGTGTCTGGGTATATACATCAATACATTTTTTCTCTCTGTCTCTCTCTTCCCAGATGCTCTACATAGGATTCCAACACTCCCAAATAAGCAACTTCTTCATCACACCAGCTCAAGGAAACCCTTCAATTAAAGAACTTCATTTGCCATCTGAGGTTCCCCCTCTTCTTCTCTTGCACAAAACCACACACGCATTATTACACCAGCAAGCTGAGGTTTTCCTTCTTTCTTCTTTTTAATGCAACCTTTTTTTTCTCCATGCAGCCTCCATTACAAGATTAACATTCCACCCACCAAAGATGCTACACTTCCCATCCTGCTTCCTATTCACCACCAGTCTCTAGCCTTCCTGCACAATACCCCCCCCCCCCTCATTAATCTGCACCCTGCCAGGCGTGCCCCCCTGTCCCCCGTCCCCCCCCCCAAAAAAGAGAATAATTCTGCAATGGGAAAAGAGGGGGGGAAAAGACTGGTGGAAGGAGAAGGAGGAGACGGTAGTTGCTTGTCCCCAATCCACAAGTTGACCAAGCCTCTCAGCCGCTGAGCAGTCTATCTTTCTTCTGCCCCTCTCCTACCACCCCAACGTAACGCACACCCCGGAGAAACGCAAGGCGCCAATGGACCCGGACCAAACCAGCCCATGCCTGCAAAGCGGTGGCACGACGGTTGCTTCCCGACGTTCTTCTACCTTCACTCCCCACGCCGGGAAGTCATCGCGTTCCCCGGAGGCTCGAACATAAAGGATTTGGGGGCAACGGGGGAAAGAGATGCTTTCTCGGGGTGGTGCGGGGTGGGGAGATCGCCGCTTGCTCGCCTTTCAGCGCCGTCTCCGTCCTTCTCTTTCTCCCAACAGCCGGATCGACACCCAACCACCCAACCGCCGCCACCCCGCCACCCACCCCCAGCCCTTCGCCCGCCCTCTTACCTTCAATTCCCTCCGAGCCAACCAAAGCTAAACCAGCTTTCCCCAGTCGCGCTTCGCCCCGCTGCCTCCAAGGCAGGGAGATGGAAGGAAGGAAGGAGGGAAGGAAGGAAGGGAGGGAAGGAAGGAAGCCCCAAAGCGCACCGCGGAGGGAAATCCTTCTTCAGCTCAACGTGGAAAGAGGAAAGGGGGAAGAGGGAGGGAGAAGAGAGGAAAAGAGTGGGAGATAAAGAGAAGGAGGGGGGGGGGAAGGAGGGGGGGAGAAAGAGGGAGGGAGAGAGAGGGGAGGGAGGGGGGGTGGGGGGGACAGGGAAAAAGAGATCCGAAATGGGGAGAGCGAGAACAGGACGGGGCTCTGGGGGTCGCGCCGCCCCCTCCCCCCAAATCAAAATGCAAGAAAAGGGGAACGATGCCGGCATCCTTCCTTTCCCTTCGCCCCCCCCCGCACCCCGCGCCTTTGCAATTGCGGAGAAAGGGGGGGATCCAAGTTAGAGCTCTCTCATAAAAGTGAGGCACCCCACTCCCCTCTCGCCATCCTACCCTTGCTCCAAAGGAATGCTTGCAATAAAAAAAGAGAGAAGAAGAAGAAGAAGAAGGAGAAGGAGAAGGAGAAGGAGAAGGAGAAGAAGAAGAAGAAGAAGAAGAAGAAGAAGAAGAAGAAGAAGAAGAAGAAGAAGAAGAAGAAGAAGAAGAAGAAGAAGAAGAAGAAGAAGAAGAAGAAGAAGAAGAAGAAGAAGAAGACGGCGCCCAAGTGAACTTACACGAGGAGATTTCGCCAAACTTGACAGGCGGCGAGGCGGAAAAAAAGAAGGGAAAAAAAAGAAGAAGAAGAAGAAGAAAGAAAATTCCTCTGGCTACTGCCAGCAGCCCCGTGCGGCTGCAACGACGGCGGCGGCGGCGGTTCTCCTTCTCCTCCTCCTCCTCCTCCTCCTTCTCCTCCTCCGCCTCGGCAGGCGAGAGAGCCCGGAGATGTCTAGGATGCCGCCGCTGCCGTCCGAAGCCAAGCGATATTCCCCGCGAGAAAGCGGCGAGGCAGGACTCCTGACCGGGCGCGCAAGGCGGCTAGCCGAGCCGGTGGGCGATCCGCGGGGCTGGCCCGGAAGGCGAGCTGCAAACTCGGCGCCGGCTCTCGCCCGGAGCTTCCCCGATGCCGCCGCCGCCGCCGCCGCTGCTGATGCCGCCGCTCCAAGCACCGCGGCTCCACACGGCGGTTGCATCGGCTCCACGCTTCAGCTGCTGGCGTCTGAACTCCGCTTTGCTCGACAGCGCCAGCAAGTCCTCGCCGCGCCTGACATCACTGCGAAAGGGGCGGGCGGTGAAAGGGGGGGGGGGGGGGGGGGGGGGGGGGGGGAAGGCAAAGGGGGGGGGGGGGGGGTTTTTTTTTTAAAAAAAAGGGGGACTTTTTTTTTTTTTTTGCAAGCGGGCAAGCGCGCCCCCCGCCCACCTGCCGCCCCCCCTTCCACCGGTTCCTCCCTCGCCTCTCCCCGCGGTCTTAAAAGCTTCTGCAAGCGGCGGCGGCGGCGGCTCTGGAGCTCCGCGGCGAGTAAGTGCTGGAATTCGGCGCAGGGCAGAGGAAACCAAACCAGACAACGGAAGGCGGCTTCGGGTGGTCGTGGGTAGGGGGTCTGGCGAGCCCCGAGAGGGATCCCCACGGCGTGTGTTCCCTTTGGAAAGTCGGCGAGAAGTTTGGGGTTCTGGGAGGCGTGGAAGCCGCCTTGGGTTCGTTGGTTGGAAACTGGGGGGGAGCGGGGGGCGGAGGGAGGGGGATTCCTTGGACGTGGAGAAGAAAAAAGTCTTGCCTTCGTTTGAATCGCTTTGGCCTTATCCGCCTTTCTTCCGGAGAGAGGGAGGAAAAGGAAGGGAAAAGGAAGGGAGGGAGCGAGGGGACGAAGGAAATGGGACAAGGAATGGAAGAAAGGGGGAAAAAAGAAGCAAGAAAGGGAGACAAGTAGGAAGGAAGGAAAAACAGACAGGTGGGAGAGGAAGGAAAGAAGAATAGATGGAAGGAAGGAAAGAAGGAAGGAAAATAGACGGAAGGAAGGAAGGAAGGAAAATAGATGCAAGGAGGAAGGAAGGAAAAACAGACAGGTGGGAGAGGAAGGAAAGAAGAATAGATGGAAGGAAGGAAAGAAGGAAGGAAAATAGGCTGAAGGAATGTGGGAGAGGAAGGAAGGAAGAATAGATGGAAGGAAGGAAAGAAGGAAGGAAAAACAGACAGGTGGGAGAAGAAGGAAGAATAGATGGAAGGAAGGAAGGAAAGAAGGAAGAAAAGTAGACTGAAGGAAGGAAGGAAGGAAAATAGATGCAAGGAAGTAAGGC
>NW_020770773.1:0-18776 GCF_900518735.1 Pseudonaja textilis | reverse complement strand
GAACTGACAGGCATTGCTTGCTCCCTGTCCTCTGCGAATTGGGGGGGAAAGGCTGGGTGTTCCTGACCTCAGGATCTTATCTTCCAGATTCCTTTCCTGGGCACATCTGTTGGAATCCATCTGGAGCCCATCTTCAAAAGGTCACCTTTGACCAAGGCCGGCTGAGTTTAGCTCCGTTTGTTTACAAGCCAGTCTTTCTGCTCCTTCCCCCCCCACCCCCAAATCCACCCCACCCCCCCATGGTTTGATGGATTCTTTTGGGACAGTCCCACCCACAAGTAAACTGGGGGAGGGCAGAGAGATTACCCTTTATTTATTTGCTTATCCTTCCCAGCTGCATGGGGAGGGGGGTCTTAATTGCAATCAAAGCCCTATGCAATATCATGGGAAAAAGGCTGCACACCCCTAGTTTGAAAAAAGCAATCGAGGTTTGCCAAAAAAATCACGTGCAACGGAAACTCCACAACAGGCAAAAGTTGAAAAGGAGTCTCACTTCCATATATGTATATGGAAAATACACACACACATGCACGTACACACACATATATGCATGTGTGTACACACCAACATGTATACACAGTGGTGTATCTCAGTCAATCCCAGTCAATTTTTAAAAAGGTGAGATCCAGTGTAATACACACACCCCAACATATATACACAGTGGTGTATCCCAGTCAATCCCAGTCAATTTTTAAAAAGGTGAGATCCAGTGTAATACATAGACACAGACACAGACACACATCCCAACATATATACACAGTGGTGTGTCATGTCAATGTTTAAAATAAGCAAGGGAGGATTTTGATTTAATGTGAACATGGGTAATAAGAGAGATGACTGGTATGATTAAGCTTGCCTATACTAAAATGTATGATGTATTGATGCCACGCAGTTAATGTATTGTTGTGTATGCGTAGATTGAAATTTTTAAAAATGGGGAAAAATATTTGAAGGGCTGCCAGAAAGAAGAGGCGATTGACCTATTTTCCGAAGCACGAGAAGGGAAAACAAGAAGCAATGGATGGAAACTCATCAAGGAGAGAAGCAAGCTGGAACTAAAGATACATTTCTAAACAGTGGGAACAATTAACCGTGGAACTACTTGACTCCAGAAGCTGTGGATGCTCCATCACCGGAGGCTTCCAAGAAGAGATTAGATAGCTATTTATCCGAGATGGAATAGAGTCTCCAGTTCAAGCAGGGGTTGGGCTAGATGACCCCCAAGACCCCTTCCAACTCTGTTATTCTATGCCAGAGGTCTTCAAACTTGGCAACCTTAAGACTTGTGGACTTCTGGGAGTTGAAGTCCGTAAGTCTTAAAGTTGCCAAGCTTGGAGACCTCTCTGTTCTATGCGGTGTTATTCTATGTTCCATGCAGTGCTGATTGAAACAATTTAAGAGCCAGAAGGTTACCAAATATTGGAATTTGTCAACATTCAACCGTTTGGCCAAGTTTAAATCACCCCATTTCCAATTCCCTCTTCTTCCCTCTCTCCTTTGGCTGTCAAGGCAGTGAAATTAACTATTATTGACAGCTGGGTCAATCCAGAGGATCACATCTGGAAGTTTAGAGGAAGAGTGAGAAAATTCCAAAGGAGCGCAATAATTGGCCCAACGGCAATGAGATTTTCCCTGTAAAATGCCCTGTAAAACTCTACCTATGAACTGAACTGTTCATAGGATGAGGTATGCGTGCGTTTGTGTGCGTGTGCGTTTGTACACACGGGTTAAAAACTACCTACGTTTGGGCAGGAATGTTCCTATTTTCCTGAAATTTGCACTCAGGAATCCTTGCAGCCCAAATGATAAGATGTGTCATGATATTGCAATGTGAGCTGTGCTCGATTTTGTGCTCATGTGCGTTGTTGCAACACGCACACCGTTGGGGCGGAATTTGCAGGGTTACAGATGGGTGCAAATTTGTCATCTCTCGCCCTTTTCTACTCTCAGATACGCCCAGGACTGAATTTCTCTTTCTCTCTCTCTCTCTCTCTCTCTCTCTCTCTCTCTCTCTCTCTTTTCTGTCCATGTTAGATCTTCGACTTGGCTTGACAAAATACAACAATAATGTCAGCATCGTGTTATGCTGAAACAATACATTATGATCCAGGCTTCGTACAGTCACCTGGTTCACAATATGTCAAAAGAAGTAGCCTTTGGGCTACGGGAAAAGGGTTGCCTTCCGGGTTGTGAGCCAGCTGAAATGTATACAGGGGGTCCTTGACTTAACAACAGTAGATTTAGTGACTGCTTGAAGTTACAGTGGCACTGAGAAAAGGGACTTATGGCTGTTTTTCACAACTTAAAACGGTTGCAGCAACGGGATCAAAACACAGGCGCTGGGCCACTGACTTGTATTTATGATGGTTGCAGTGGGGGGGGGGGGTGTCACATGATCTCCTTTTGGGACCTTCTGACAAGCAAAGTCAACGGGGAAGTCAGAGTTCACTTAACAACCATGTTTCTAATTCAACAACTGCAGTGATTCACTTAACGGCTATGGCAAGAAAGATTGTAAAATGGGACAAAAACTCTTTCCTTCTCTTCTCTTCCCGTCCCAGCCCTCCCTTTCCTTTCATTTCCTTCTCCTCTCCTCTCCCTTTCTTTCTTCCTTTCCTTCTTCCTTTCCTTTCCTCTCCCTTTCCTTTCCTTCTTCCTTCCCTTTCCAGCTCCCTTTCCTTTCCTTCTCCCTTCCCTTTCCTTCTTCCTTCCCTTTCCTTCTCCCTTCCCTTCCTTCTCCCTTCCCTTTCCTTCTTCCTTCCCTTTCCTTTCCTTTTCCCTTTCCTTTCCTTCTCCCCTTCCCTTCTCCCTTTCCTTTCTTTTCCTTCCCTTCATCTTTGAATCTGCCCTTAGTTCAGTGGCTGAATTCCCGTTTTTCAAAATCTCCAACATTTCATCCTCTGTTCTTCCAAAGATGTTGGGAGTAAGTCTCTAAACATAAATAACAACTTAAGTGAAAAAAAACAACAACAACAATCCTGAAACATTGTGCAGCAGGGCCTGAAAAAACTATTAACCAATTGATTATCACAGAAGCTTTCGGGGACCATTGTTGGGGTGGATAACCCAAGTTTAGAAGGAAGCGATTTCTCTTCTTAGAGGGAAGGCGCATTCTTTCGTAAGAAGCGTTGAGAGTTAGCCACAGTTTATTTATTCCTTCCTTCTTTTCTTTCAGGGGGAGAAAGAGTTAATTGTACTGCTGGAGATATCCCCCACTATCTGGGGTACCTTCCATCTCCTTGTCTTGACCTCTTGACCGCGAAGGGGGATGCACAGGGGAACTTATCAGCATACACTCTGATCAGGGGTGTTTAATGGAATTCTTCGCATTCCTACAATCCTACAGCCCCGTCAGTTGAATGAAGAGAAGAAAAAAACAACAACCCCAAAACAAAAAACAAACCACCCTTTTACAGGTCGCTCCTGAACTCTCTTCACTCTGCAATGCTCCCTAAATACTGCCTGGGTGTAGTTTTTCTCCCTAATACTAATCCACCCCAGGCTGTAATTCGCCGATCCTTTTCTTTGCTCAGTTCTCACCATCTAAGGTTGATTAGGCAAAAAACAAAGCCAAGGCAGTCCTAGGTTGCATCAAGAAAGGAAGGAAGGAAGGAAGGAAGGAAGGAAGGAAGGAAGGAAGGAAGGAAGGAAGGAAGGAAGGAAGGAAGGAAGGAAGGAAGGAGATAAACAAAGGGAGGGATAAGAACAAAAGGAAAGAAGTAAAGAGGGAAAAGACAAAAGGAAGGGATGGAGGGAGGATAAGAATAGAATAGAATACTTTATTGGCCATGTGAGATTGGACACACAAGGAATTTGTCTTGGTGCAAATGCTCTCAGGGTACATAAAAGAAAAGAGTCAAGAGTCAAGAATCATCAGGTACAAACACTTAATAATAGTCATAGGGTACACTAAGCAATCAAATCATATTAGGAAACAGTCAATATAAACCGTAAGTATACAAGCGACAAAGTTACGGCTACATAAAAAGGAAAGAAGGGAAAGAGATAAAGGGAGGGAGGGAGGGGATAAAGAGGGAAGGAAGGAAGGAAGGAAGGAAGGAAGTTAATTTACTTGAGCCAGGGGGTCCAAGCCACTTTATTCCCCAAACCAGAGGAAACTAACTATATGTTGAGATCCTGTAACTTTTTTAATATTCTGCCTTTGAGCTGCCCAAAGTTTTATGATAAACAAATCTGGTGGCCTCCAAATTGCTCTCTCTCCTTCTTTTTCCTCCTTCCTCCCTGCCTCTTCCCCCATCTGATGTGACCGGCAAGATGGCCAAAACCAGAGGTATCTGGCCCGAAAAAGGACATTTGTTCTCCATCAAACTCTTGTTGTGTTTAAAAGGAGAGGAATAGATTTGGAAGGAGAAGTCATATATCTTAGGGGTTTTTTTTTTCTTCCTCTCCCCTTCCCTCCTCCACTTTGATTGATTAATTCCAGTCTCTTCAGATCTCTGCCTGTTCCCACAAACCTGGAATCTCAGGATTGTTTGATTAAGTCCTGGTTACCATGACAATCCAAATGCCTCTGGGCAGGTTGACCTTTGGCTCCATTCAATTCCCCCAAAGGACTGGACATGGCATAGAAAAGAATCTTCTTCATGCTTGCCTCAATTGCTGGCTTCAAACTGGCCAATCCAGGCGTGGGCTAAACAATTTAAAAACAATCCGAAGCCTTCGGGCTCAATAAAGGTGGAATTTGGTAGCCAAGTCTTTTCCTTCTCCTATTAGCCTGTTAAAAGATCAAGGCATTCCTGTTTTTTTTAAAAAAAATAAAATTCAGAACAACCCAATTTAGTACAAAATTGTTTCATTAGCTGCTGGTTACATTTTCCCAAGTCAGATTTGTGAAGAATCAATAGAAAAAGGATGTCATTGCAGCGCAAACTTTACGCCATTTATAAAAAGGATAAAAGAGGGCTGATCGTGGATTAAATTTGTATCCTGCCATCCAGCCCAACCAGATGAAAAAAGAGGCTTTTGTTACATACACGGTGGGAAAAAATATTTTTAAAAAATAGGTAATTAAAAGCAGCATAATTAAAAAGTAAACTACATACTGCTCAGTCTCTAATATCTCCATCTCCATCTCTTTCCCTCAACGGTCTCAGCAAAACAAAAATTGAAATAAGCTTAATTTTCGGAGACTGTAAATGAGAAAGAGAGGATACTAAATTCTTTCTCAGTATTTCTGACTGACATAAATTTGTCTGGAAAGAGTGCAGAGAAGAGCAACAAAGACGATTAGGGGGCTGGACACGAAAGTAGCAATAGAAATAGCAATAGAAACACACACACACACACACACACACACATATATATTATTTTATTTGTCAATCACTTATAAGATAATAGGTATGCATGTATAAACATGAATAAGAATACAGGAAATAGGTACAAATAAATGGGGACAATAGGACAGGGATGGGAGGCACGATGGTGCAATTATTGTTATTGTTATTATTATTGTTGTTGTTGTTGTTTTTGTTATTATTATTATTATTCCTCTCTAAGTGATTTACAGAGTCAGCCTCTTGCCCCCAACAATCTGGGTCCTTATTTTACCGATCTCGGAAGGACGGAAGGCTGAGTCAATCTTGAGCCTGGTGAGACTCGAACTGCCAAACTTCTGGCAGTCTGCAATCAGCCAAATTACCAAATTCAAGGAGATAACAAGGCACAGTCTGTTGGAAGGACGCCAACCAAGATAACCAGCCCAAAGTAACATGCACTTTGTTTCTGGCAGCACTGTGTTTTAACTGTCTCTCTCATATACTATTCTCCCCAGCTGCAACCAATGAGGGGGATCATGGCCGCTTCCTCTCTCCTAAGCCAAGTTGTTTCCTTCTCCGTTCCTCCCTGCATGCCCTAGGAGGGGATGGGCCTGGTTCTGCTTCTGACCGCCCAGCCAGCCTCTGCCCTTCTCCAGCCTCCTCCACAACCTCTGGAGCCACACCTCCACTCCCTGTCGGCTGTTCCTCCTCTCCCTCACAGTCCAACTCTAACAAGGGTGTGACACCTTCCCACCAAAGTGGTTCCTATTTTTCTACTTGCATTTTTTACATGCTTTCAAACTGCTAGGTTGGCAGAAGCTGGGACAAGTGACGGGAGCTCAATCCATGACGCAGCACTAGGGATTAGAACCGCCGAACTGCCGACCTTGTCTAGTTTCATGAAGAGAAGGTATGTCTAGTTTCATGAGAAGAAGGACTAGGGGGTGACATGATAGTAGTGTTCAAATATTTGAGGGGATGCCACAAAGAAGACGGGGGTCAACCTATTTTCCAAAGCATCAGAAGGCCAGAGAAGAAGCAATGGATGGAAACTAATCAAGGAGTGAAGCAACCTGGAGCCAAGGAGAAATTTCTTGACAGTGAGAACAATTCATCCGCGGAACGACTTACCACCAGAAGTTGTGGGTGCTCACTCACTGCAGGTTTTCAAGAAGAGATTGGACAGTCATTTGTGGTGTGGGGTCTCCTTCTTAAAGTAGGGGGTTGCAATGGAAGACCTCCTTCCAATTCTCTGAGTAGGTCACGTCAAGTCATTAGTTTGCATGAGTTTATCTGATGTCTAAACGGGCTTCAGAAATGTTGCAATCGAAGCAGTCAAATCTAAGCTACACGTGGCCTTATGAAACCAGTTGACTCACCTCTCAAGTCCTGACCGTTGAAAACATCAAAGCAGAATAACAGAATTGGAAGGGACCTTGGAGGTCCAAGGTGCTGTGGCCTAGTGTTGGAGCTCTCGCCTCACAATCAGGAGGCCAGGAGTTCGATCCTAGGTAGCGGCTAATATTTGGAATAGACTCTCCTGCTCAAGCAGGGGGTTGGACTAGATGACCTCCAAGGTCCCTTCCAACTCCATTATTCTATGTCTAGTCCAATCCGCTGCCCAGGCTTAGGAAAGTGGACTCGGAGATGCTTTTTAGAAGATTCAAACGCTTGCTCTCCTATCGATCCTTGCATTTCTGATGGACACTCTCTCCCCCACCTTCATAATCTGGGAGAAATCAGTGTTTTCTCCCCTTTATTTTACTCCCTTCCATGAAAGATTACTCACTGGATATGTTAGCTACTGCTCTTGAACAATCTTACTCCAATTGCAAGCCCTGCTGACAAATATAGTGATTTAAAGCCAAACTAATTTCAGAGTTCTTTGATCATGCTTAGAACAACCTTTCAGCTAGTCAAAACAGACAGTTCAGACTCCAACTTCCCTTTAATATAAATTTTAAGGTAAGGTGAAAGTGTTCTGATCTTAAAATTGGAGCCTTGGAAATCTTGTTCCTGTTCCACTTTCAAGATTACTGTCTGCCTTGCTGAGGGCTTGATCATTATCCCTTTAAATTGAAATATCCTCCAGTCTGAGCTGTGGCTAAAATGGATTTTCCTGGCATGAACTGTATTTAACAGGAAGAACGTTTAAATGGTTGTGTTACCAAGGAGGGTGATAAGCCGCAGTTCTGCCAAAGAAAGTAATTGTGTGGATTCGTTTTGTTGCACATTTGAAAATTGTTGCTCTGTGGTCCTGTTTTACGGTCCTGAATGGTTTTATGAGGAAATATTTGGGGTATACATTTAATAAGAGTTTACAATTGAATAAAACCATGGAAGCATAAGGGGGGAGGGGGAAGAAGGAGGAAAAGGAGGAGGAGGAGGAGGAGGAGGAGGAGGAGGAGGAGGAGGAGGAGAAAAGGAGGAGAAGGAAAGAAGAAAAGAAGGAGGAGGAGGAGAAGGAAAAGAGAAGGAGGAGGAAAAGGAGGAGGAGAAGGAGAGAAGAAGTAGGAGGAAAAGGAGGAGGATGAGAAGGAAAGGGAGGAGGAGGAGAAGAAGAAAAGAAGGAGAAGGAGAGGAGAAGGAGGAGGAGGAAAAGGAAAGAAAAGGAGGAGGAGGAGGAGGAGAAGGAAAGAAGGAGAAAAAAGGAGGAAAAGGAGGAAGAGGAAAGAAGGAGAAGGAGAAGAAAAGGAGGAGGAGGAGAAGAAGAAAAGAAGGAGAAGGAGAAGAGGAGGAGGAGGTCCATCCCCTTTCCTTGCACACTGACTCCTTGAAGTCAACAGAATAACAGTATTGGAAGGGAACCTGGAGGTCTTCTAGTCCTACCCCCTGCTCAAGAATGAGACCCTGGCCTATACCATTTCAGACAAAGTGTTGTCCAATCTCTTCTTAAAAACTTCCAGTGTTGGAGCATTCACAACTTCTGGAGGCAAGTCGTTCCACTGACTAATGGTTCTCACTGCCAGCAAATTCCTCCTTAGTTCTAGGTTGTTTCTCTCCTTGATTACTTTCCATCTGTTGCTTCTTGTCCTGCCCTCAGGTGCTTTGGACAATACCTTGACCCCCTCTTCTTTGGGGCGATAGGGTGGCTATGAAAGGCCATTTTTGCCTGATTTTATTATTGATGATTAGGGGGCTGGAGTCTAACTAAACATATGAAGAACAGTTACAGGAATAAGGTGTGTGCAGCCTAATGAAAAGAAGGACATGATAGCAGTCTCCTGATACCTCAGGGGCTGCCCCAAAGAAGAGGGAGTCAAGCTATTCTCCAAAGCACCAGAAGGCAGGACAAGAAGCAACGGATGGAAACTAACCAAGGAGAGAAGCAACCCAGAACCCAGGAGAAATTTCTTAACAGAGAGAACGATCAAACATGTGGAATGCCTTGCCTCCAGAAGTGGTGGAAGCTCCATCAGTGGAGGCTTTCTAAAAATTGGTTGGACAACCATTTGACCGGAGTGGGATAAAACTCCTGCCTTGAGCAAGGGGTTGGAATAGAAAACCTCCGAGGTCCCTTCCAACTCCTTTATTCCATGTTCTATGTTCTATCTCAAGGGTCTTCAAACTTGGGAAGTTTAAAACTTGTGGACTTCAACTCTCAGAATTCCTGAGCTAACAGGACTGGAGGAGGAATTCTGGGAGTTGAAGCCCACAAGTCTTAAAGGTGCCAAGTTTGAAGGCCCACAATCAATCAATCTATCTATCTGTCTGTCTGTCTGTCTGTCTGTCTGTCTATCTATCTATCTATCTATCTATCTATCTATCTATCTATCTATCTATCTATCTATCTATCTATCTGGCTGTCTATCTATCCATCTATCCATCTATCCATCTATCCATCTATCCATCTATCCACCTATCCACCTATCCACCTATCCATCTATCCATCTAGCTATCTATCCATCTATCCATCTAGCTATCTAGCTATCTATCTCAAGGGACTTCAAACTTGGGAAGTTTAAGACTTGTGGACTTCAACTCTCAGAATTCCTGAGCTAACATGGCTGGAGGAGGAATTCTGGGAGTTGAAGCCCACAAGTCTTAAAGGTGCCAAGTTTGAAGGCCCCCGTTCTATCTCGATAGCTGGAATTCCAAGTATTGCTAAGCCAACATAACTGAACGGTGTCAGGCGGGAGAAAAGAAGTCAAAGCTTGACCAGAAATAGTGGGTATCTGACTATTGTTTAAGTAACCATCCATTCTTCTTCAGAATAAGACCTTCGGAAATGAATCAAAACTTACTTCAAAGGAGAGCTTTGGGGTCTACTCTTGCAAGGACCACAAGGGGTTGCGCTAGAAGACCTCCAAGGGTCCCTTCCAACTCCTTTATTCCATGCTCTGTTTTCCAACAGACCTCCCCTTCCCAACCTCCCACCAACTCATTCCTGGCATACATTCCGCATTCTTCTTCTTCTTTTTTTTCCCCCCCAGTTCTCATCCCTATTCAGTCTCAGTTTCCTTTCAGGTATGAGTGGTGAGTTCAAAGGAAACCTACATGTTGGAAGCATCCCAGAGCAGGCGCCGAAAAGCCTGGGAAACCTGAGCGTTTTTCGTCCTTGCTTATGAACCATGACATCTGTGCCGACCCCCGGGGTCAGAGGTCACCGGAGGGTTGAGCAGTTTCCTCTTTCACCACCAATAGAGACCTTGGCTGGAAGTAAATTATGTGCCCGTTTAAGGAAATAATTTGAAACACTCTTGTAATTATAATAAATTTTGCTGTTTACATTTTAATCTTCAACCCTTTTACCCCTTTCCGTTCCGAGGCGAGGGGTGGGCCGGGGGGCTGGGGGGGAGAAAAGAAACAGGCCCCTCCGATCTGCACGTGGTTGGAGCAAAGAAGATGGAAGAAGGGGAAGGTCGTTGAGATATTTCTCTGAAATTCCATTCTCTCACCCTGCGGAAACGCAAAGAGGGCTTCGGAGCTGGCTTCATTCAGAGTTCATTGAGAGAAGGGTTCTAGGTGTGCATCGACAAAGGGATAAAATCAAGATCCTGTGAAGTGTTAATACCACTTGGTAAAACCACACTTGGAAACACTGCGTCCAGTTTTGGTTGCCGCGACGTAAAAAAGGATGTTGAGACTCTAGAAAGAGGACAGAGAAGAGCAACCAGGATGATGAGGGGGTTGGAGGCTAAAACATATGAAAAAACGGTTGCTGCAATTGGGTATGTCTAGTTTGATGAAAAGAAGGACATGTTGGCGGTGTTCAAATATTTGAGGGGCTGCCCCAAAGTAGAGGGAGTCAAGACACTCTCCAAAACACCTGAAGGCCAGACAAGGAACAATGGGTGGAAACTAATCAAGGAGAGAAGCAACTTAGAACTAAAGAGGAATTTCCTGAACAATTAATCCGCGGAACAACTTTCCTCCAGAAGTTGTAAATGCTCCAACACTGGAAGTTTCAAAGAAGAGATTGGATCATCATTTGTCTGAAGTGGTGTAAGGTTTCCTGCCTAGGCAGGGGGTTAGACTAGAAGACCTCCAAGGTCCCTTCCAGCTCTATTCTGATTGATATTGATATTCTCCTGTTGGGTTGTCCTACACAATTTAATCAGCGTCTAGGAGTTGTGGGTACTCCTTCTCACTGGAAGAATATCCGTGGAGTCATTCCACGGTTACTTCTAGTGTGTATTACTAATGGACCGTAAATACGGATAATCCTCGGACTCACACACAAGACCGTTCAAAGTTACAACAGAAAGAAAGGAGCTGATGACCGCTACACTTGCGATCTTTGTAGCATCCCCATAATCGTGTGACCCAAACTCAGAGACTTGGCAACAGACTCCGATGCATGATGGTTGCTGTGTCACAAGGTCATATATGATTCCCCTTTTGTGACTTTCTGATCAGCAAAATGAATGGGAAAGCCAAGTTCACTTAACAACTGAGTTACTAAGTTATCCACTTGGCAAAGAAAGATCATAAAATGGGACACATAACAGATAATCAGAGTTGGAAGAGACCTTGTAGGTCATCTAGTCCAACCCCCTGCTTAGGCAGGAGACCCTACACCATTTCTGACAGATGACAGTCCAGTCTGTTCTTGGAAGTCTCCAGTGATGAAACTCCCACAACTTCTGAAGGCAACTTCTGTTCCATGGGTTGATGGTTCTCACTGTCAGAAAGTTTCCCCTCATTTCTAGGTTGAATCTCTCCTTGGTCAGTTTCCATCCATTGATCCTTCTCTGGCCTTCAGGTGCTTTGGAGAATAGCTTGACCCCTTCCTCCTCTCTGTGGCAGCCCCTCAAATATTGGAAGACTGCTCTCCTGTCTCCCCTGGTCCTTCTCTTTACTAGACTAGCCAAGTCCAGTTCCTGCAACTGTTTATCGTATGTTTTAGCCTCCAGTCCTCTCATCATCCTGTTTGCTCTTCTCCGCACTCTTTCTAGAGTCTCAACATCTTTTTTATAGCGTGGTGACCAAAACTGGATGCATTACTCTAGGTGTGGCCTTACTAAGGCTTTATGGAGTGATATTAATACCTCACTTAATCCAGATCGTATCCCTCTGTTAATGCAATTTAGGATTGCGTTGGCTTTTTTGGCGGCGGCTGCTACACCCTGCTGAATCGAAAGACGGCATAGGCTGGCGCTCCTTTTCAAAGTCTAAAGTTGAACCCCAAACCTGTGGGAATATCAGGCTGGCATTTGGCCAGATCTGGCTCCCCAGTGTACATTAAGAATTAAGAAGTGCTGCTGGAGGGAGAGGTGACTTAACGTGGATATTATCCAATCAGAAACCCGTTTCAGATTCCAAGCTTTGGCTTATTGTGGCTTCTTTGCTGTTTAAGAGGAGCTACCCCAGCAGAGTCTGAAGAAGTAGTTTTATCCTTTGAATGAAAGGTTTCTCCCTCTTTCATTGACATTCGCTTACAAGTGACATGCTGGCATCAGTTGGGTGATTAATCATCACTACCCCAACCTTCCACCTCCTAACAGAAAATTTTCTGTGGGTTGGTTTAAAAATAAATAAATTTAGGGATACATTGGAGTTTGGTTTCCAAAATGGGGAGCTTTTCTTACTGTGGAGCCTTGCCCGTGACTTGGGACACAGAATAACAGTTGGAAGGGACTTTGAAGGTCTTCTAGTCCAGCCCCCCTGCTCAAGCAAGAGAACCTATATACCATTCCAGACAAATGGCTGTCCAGTCTCTTCTTAAAAGCCTCCTGTGATGGGGCACCTACAATTTCTGAAGGCAAGCTCTTCTACTGAATAATTGTTTTCACTCTCAGGAAATTTCTCCTTAGTTCTAGGTTGCTTCTCTCCTTGATTAGTTTCCATCTGTTATTTTGGGTCTTGTCTTTTGTTCTCTTTCTGTACTCTTCATATCCCATTCATGCCCAGAATGAAATAATCAAGAAAATACATCCTTGAAGCGGAGATAAACTTAATCCTTTAGCCACTTGGTTAGCAACTCTTATTCCGAATAACAGAACAACAGGGTTATTCTGAGGGGGACTTTGGAGGTCTTCTAGTCCAACCCTGCTGTACAAGCAGGAAACCCTATACCATTTCAGACAAATGCCTATCCGTTGTCTTCTTAAAAAATCTCCAGGAATTGAGCGAGCACAATTTCTGGAGATACTGATTAATTGTCCTGACTCTTAGGAAATTTCTCCTTTAGTTCTAGGTTGCTTTTCTCCTTAGAAAAGTTTCCATCCGTTGCTTCTTGTCCTGCCTCCTGGTGAAGTCAAGTATTCTTGACTTGGGATTGAGAAGAAAGAGGTGATGTTCGCTTTTTTTTTAACACTCATTGATGACAATGTTATCCCCCTTTCTGCTTTTCAGTTGGAGAGTTCTTACATTCACAAAATTGTTATGAATTCTCCTCAGCCATCTTTGCTGAAATGGATCTCATTTATTATTTTGATTCATTCATTCAACTTCTATAGCCACCCAATTCGATCAAGGGACTCTGGGTTCATTCTCAATTCTCTATGGATATTTCTTGTTACCTGAATCATGCTTCATTGGTGGGCAGGTTTCCTTTCAAATTTTGGAGGGCAGCAATCATATCTTGAGGCTGCGTTCCTCCCTTACCAAGGAATTTTTTTTTTAAATATTCCTCTGGTTTCTATCCCTCCATTCCAGGGAATTAAAATCACAACGGACAAATATGATTCTAAGTATTGATGAAGTCTCTCTAGTCACCCAGGCAAAGGTGTTTGAAGATTGAAGCATGGCAACTGGACAAATTCTTGTTAGCTTGATGTTAGCTTGATGTTAGCTTGACATGTTTCGATGCTCATCCAAGCGCACTTAAAATCATAACTGACTTAGTCTGACTGATGAAAGTCAAAGGAAGTCAGTTATGATTTTAAGTGTTGTCTAATTAATGGGATGTTTAATTTTTTGGCTTCTTAGGAGTGAGCAATGCTTCGCTTTCAGAAATGATTGAGTGGTACAGAGCAAGCAAGAGACAGATAAGATGTAACCCTTAAGATTTTAATTCAATTTGTGCTTTACTTAGGAGTAAATTTCACTGACCCCAAGACAGAAGGTCCTTATTAGCCTTGTGAGCTTCAATTCAAATAAAGAAATGAAGCAACTGTTATAATTTGACGGCATTATTATTCTGTAGAGAGAATTACATTATATTTTCTCCTTTTTCTCCCTCACTAAGGTAGATATTGCTAAGGCAGGGTGGTGATGGGTGGGTATCTCTGTGTGTGGTGTATATGTTTTTTTTTACACTCAAGAGTTGAGAATTTGCAGGGGTAGAGATGTTCTGCCTTGGTGTGAAAGCATTAATACTAACTTGAAAGACAGAAAACTGGATTTCAACTTCCAGATACTAACTGATCCTGAAATTTAAAATAATATATTTTATCTTTGCTTTTCAAAATGTTCACAAGTCATGCACAGAGGTATGAATTCAAAAAAAAAAAATTCTGGAAAAAAATAATAATCACAAAATCTGTTTATTCAGACTTAACGAATGTTGTGTTTTGGGTTTGCCTAGAATGTGTTAATTAAAAAGATAAGCCAAGTTTGAGAGAACATGACTTACCAATAATGTAATTCATGTATTTTTATTTTTATTTTTTTCATTTTAGGAGTACATTTGCTTTGAACTTATGTTTCAATTGCCTAAAAAAGAGACCATTTAGCTGATTCTATGATCTCCCATTGAAAATGATTAAGCTTCTGTGTGAAAATACAATGAGGCAAAGGAACTTTTGAACAAACATTTTTGATCATCTTTAATTAATTTTAACCCATGAGCATTCAAGAAGAAAAGAGAGTTCTACCCCCCTCCCAAACATTCAGACACTTTCATCTGTTTAAAATTTTAAAGAATTAATTCAAAAGCAGCTGAATTTTAATCTCAATATTAGATGACAGTGGAATCCTGCTTCTACAGTTAGCAACGAAGTTTTGAAATCTCAGTCATAAAAACTCTTACTAAGGACAGACTCAAAATAAATTCAGTTGGACATTCTCAATCTCACTGCAAACAAATGGATCAGTAGCAAATTTGAAACTTAATTACTGTTTCAATAAAAAAAATATTTTTTTCTGTTTACAGCCTATAAATGAGTATCTCAGCCTTTATTATTATTTATGATTATATTTAAAAAATAGCAGGTAAGGAAAACAAAAGATAGCAGAATAATTTCACTTTTTTTTTAATTGTCATTTTAAAATTTAGGTTGCCTTTCAGCAGAGTTGATGAACGAGTTTAAAATCAAAGCTGTTTTTTTTTTAATTGATTGAACTGCTGTGCAATTAGCTGAACATTTTAATTAATCCAAATTTTTGTTTTCTGGTTAGCTAGTTCTTTCCAGAGTTATTATCCCTCTATAGAAAAACTATTCTCCTAGTTCCAAAGGAAAAATTGGTTTTTCAGAATTGGATTCAGTTTAAAAAGTTGCATTTTAATACTATAGTAAATAGAAGTTTATAAATATTTCATGTTGCTTCTCTGGTTTTATTTAAGAGCTGATAAAAAAGATACTAGCAAAAAAAATGTAGTTTCAAAAGAAAACTTGGGGATATTAAGTCCTTGGTTGAAAAATAAGATTGAGAACTGAGTGAAATTCTGATTTTTGTTTTAAAGCTATCAGAATTGTATTTATCCTAACAATTGTGTTGTACAATTTACCTAGATATATTTTCGTTTTTTTAGTCCTGCAAATTACTCTGCCAAACAGAATAACCAAATTAAATCATTCTTGAGAAAAACATGTAAAGATTACCAAGTTCACGAATTTCCTAAAAGTTACTGCATATAGAAATTTTCTCCAAGGCTAATGAATTATATCACATAAACTCTTTTGAGATTATTTGCAAATCAGGGATCTGCTTAAAGGCTAAAATAATTTTAATAACCTCTTTCACAAATCAGTGTTGAACTACACAGATATATTGTATTAACATAAGAACAAGAATGAAAGAAAAACATAAATGTTTAGTTTGTAGAATTTGCTAACAGGATTTCCTAAAAAACACATTAATGTTTCAGAATACTTCTTTTTTTGCCTTGTTTTCACTTTAAAATTCTGGAAACTCTCACTCAAAACCTTTAGGAAGGAAGAAAACAGAATAACAGGATGGAATTAAGCTGTTAAGGAATTATTTCATTTTCAGAAAGAATATTTAAGTCCTTCATACTGGTTGGAAAATGTTTAAAAGAAATAATAGCTATTTCCCCCTTTCCCGTCCAATCACATTTTTAACATAAAGCATTCAAGAAGAAATTATTAAAAAGAAAACACTTGTATTTTAAATTTTTGGATGCAATTATGGCTCATATACTTAGATTTCTCCAGGTAGCTGTTTTTATAAAGGAATTGCTCAGAAGAAGGCCAACTTTTATCTGTATTCATAAAAAGAAACACAGTGCTTGTACTTTTAAGCTTGTTATTAAACATTATACACCACTGAATCCCCTCCTCAAACAAGCCCTTAAATCAAAGTACACATGCAAAAGTTAAATTTAAATAAGCTGTAGCATGGGGTGAAACTAATTATTTTCCTTACTTTTTAAAAGCTGTCCCTGAACAGGGAAAACAACAAATATAGAACGAATCAGTTTTCCAACCTATGAAGAAAGACAAAATTCCAGCAATGGCTGGTATGGAGATAGATAGATAGATATATTTCTTCTGAAAGTTTTTCTAAAAGTTCAGATAATAGTATTTGAGCTGAACTTCAAAAGCTAACAAAACAAATGGTTTAGAGTATCCAGCTCTGGAGGGGAACACTTTTTCCAAAAAACCATTAAGGGAAGTTGAAAAAAAAAAAGTTGTGTTTCAAGAAGAAACCGGTTAATTCACTTTTATCTTTCCTTTGTCAAGGCTGGACAATATTGTTGTGAAATCAGCTGTTTTCTTCCTCTTAGTTTTTGCTTGGTTCTTCTTAGAAAGCAAGGCAAGCCTAAATATTACAGGTGAGTAAATCTATTATAATAAAAGACTTAGTTATTGGGGGGGGGGTGGGGAAAAAGAGAACAGACAGAGAGAACTAGAGAGACACAGAGAAAGAGATGCCGCAGAATAATTATTTCTTTTTTTTTTTTCACCCCCCTCTACAATTTTTAATCCTCCCCTCTTCCTCCAACAGAAAAAAATAATAATGATGATAAAATTAAAAAAAAAAAGGTTACAGGAAGGTCTGCTTAATTGAAATTGGGGTTTTGTTTTGCAATGTAAAGAAGATTGAAAAATGAAGGAAAACGACGATTAGATGGAGAGGAGACCAGACACAGACACAGAGAAGCACAAATAGATTTGAATTCTTTTAAGCGTCAACATGTTTCTCGCGCCTTCCCAAAACCCCTGCCCTTGCCTTCAAGCATGGCTCCAGCTTACCTTTTTTAACACTAGTAGAAAGATTAATTTACTTTGTTGTTGTTTTGTTTTTTTAAAAAAAGAATACAACTGGCTCCTCCCCCTTATATTTCTCACTCCCCACCCCACCCCACCCCATCCAAATTTAACTACATAAATGCCAGCCTGGGGCCTACCAAAAGCCACCAGGGTTTGTTGGCATCCCAGATGCCAGATGTAGCTGTTTCTCCCCCCCCCTTTTTTGTCCCCCAACAATGAGCAAAGAATGCATTTGCACCCCACCCCCACCCCCAGAAGAGTGTAAAGCCAGCCAAGGTATCACCCCAGTGGCTTTGCAAGGCAGGCGTGAGTGTGTCCTTGCACACTCACCGTGCAGACAGGCAAAAAGCTGAAAAGGAATTCCTCAGAGTTTTGGTGCACCCTTTGCTGCACTGAAATGGCCATTCTTTTAGTATTCCTGGGGGGGTGGGGAAGCTGAGGTTTATTTGAGATGGAGGGAAGAGTTCTCCTTCTCTCTCCCTCCCTCTCTCTCTTTCTCCCTCCCTCTCTTTCTCCTTCTCTTTCTCTTTCTCTCCCTCTTTCTCCTTCTGTCTCCCTCCCCCCTTTCTCCTTCTCTCCCTCTCCCTCTCTCTCTCCCTCTCTTTCTCTCTCTTTCTCTTTCTCTCCCTCTTTCTCCTTCTGCCTCCCTCTCCCCTTTCTCCTTCTCTCTCCTTCTCTCTCCCTCCCTTTTTCTCCTTCTCTCTCCTCCTCTCTTTCTCCCTCCCTCTCTCCCTCTCTTTCTCCTTCTCTCTTTTTCTCTCTCTCCCTCTCTTTCTCCTTCTCTCCCCCACCTCTTTCTCGTTCCCCCTCCTTCTTTCCCTCTTTCTCCCTCCCTCTCTTTCTCCTTCTTTCCCCCCCTCTCTCTCTTTCTCTGAATCTGTTTATAACATTTACCTATCGATTTTCGGTGACATGAAAGCGTTGGGGGAAAAACCAGGCCTCCCGTGTTTAGAAAAGGGTCTGTTGCCACCCACTCCGAAGGAATGCAAGCATGCAATTAGAATGGAGGGCTTAAAAAGCAGCTCCGGGGATTCTGCTCTCTCTTAAAACCCTCCCCAAAAAAACCATCCAGGCTAATCAATACAGCCACTGACCTATTAACTATCTTCCCTGTACAGCACACCCACCTTCCCTTGCTGGATGGGCTTTGTTTTTTTGCCTTTAAAGACAAGGGCAACCCAACACAACCCCCCCCTCTTCTATAGCACAGAGCAACTCACTCTAGGCATCCCCCACCAAAAAAACCACCTCTTTTTTGCCCCTTGGTCCTTCCTAGCAGCTCCTCCCATTCTCCCCCCTCTCGCTTTAAGACTGTCTCTCTCTCTCTCACACACACACACACATACACAGGGACAAAAATACACATACCAGACCCATGCATCCACCTCTTGAACCAGACGGGGGCCCTTAGACTTGTAGCAAACTCATTTGGGAGCCTCATTAAATCCTGTTAAGTGCGGGCCAACTTCAAAAGGCAGCAGTGCCGGTTAGTTAGACTATCCGATGGAGGCTTGATAGGAAGGACCAAGTGTGAACATATCTTTCAAGGAGACAAAAGGAAAGTAACAAAAGGGAAAGGAAAGGAAAAGAGAAAAAGGGAAGGGAAGGGAAGGGAAGGGAAGGAAAGGAAAGGAAAGGAAAGGAAAGGAAAGGAAAGGAA
>NW_020770772.1:0-18777 GCF_900518735.1 Pseudonaja textilis | reverse complement strand
GAACTGACAGGCATTGCTTGCTCCCTGTCCTCTGCGAATTGGGGGGGGAAAGGCTGGGTGTTCCTGACCTCAGGATCTTATCTTCCAGATTCCTTTCCTGGGCACATCTGTTGGAATCCATCTGGAGCCCATCTTCAAAAGGTCACCTTTGACCAAGGCCGGCTGAGTTTAGCTCCGTTTGTTTACAAGCCAGTCTTTCTGCTCCTTCCCCCCCCACCCCCAAATCCACCCCACCCCCCCATGGTTTGATGGATTCTTTTGGGACAGTCCCACCCACAAGTAAACTGGGGGAGGGCAGAGAGATTACCCTTTATTTATTTGCTTATCCTTCCCAGCTGCATGGGGAGGGGGGTCTTAATTGCAATCAAAGCCCTATGCAATATCATGGGAAAAAGGCTGCACACCCCTAGTTTGAAAAAAGCAATCGAGGTTTGCCAAAAAAATCACGTGCAACGGAAACTCCACAACAGGCAAAAGTTGAAAAGGAGTCTCACTTCCATATATGTATATGGAAAATACACACACACATGCACGTACACACACATATATGCATGTGTGTACACACCAACATGTATACACAGTGGTGTATCTCAGTCAATCCCAGTCAATTTTTAAAAAGGTGAGATCCAGTGTAATACACACACCCCAACATATATACACAGTGGTGTATCCCAGTCAATCCCAGTCAATTTTTAAAAAGGTGAGATCCAGTGTAATACATAGACACAGACACAGACACACATCCCAACATATATACACAGTGGTGTGTCATGTCAATGTTTAAAATAAGCAAGGGAGGATTTTGATTTAATGTGAACATGGGTAATAAGAGAGATGACTGGTATGATTAAGCTTGCCTATACTAAAATGTATGATGTATTGATGCCACGCAGTTAATGTATTGTTGTGTATGCGTAGATTGAAATTTTTAAAAATGGGGAAAAATATTTGAAGGGCTGCCAGAAAGAAGAGGCGATTGACCTATTTTCCGAAGCACGAGAAGGGAAAACAAGAAGCAATGGATGGAAACTCATCAAGGAGAGAAGCAAGCTGGAACTAAAGATACATTTCTAAACAGTGGGAACAATTAACCGTGGAACTACTTGACTCCAGAAGCTGTGGATGCTCCATCACCGGAGGCTTCCAAGAAGAGATTAGATAGCTATTTATCCGAGATGGAATAGAGTCTCCAGTTCAAGCAGGGGTTGGGCTAGATGACCCCCAAGACCCCTTCCAACTCTGTTATTCTATGCCAGAGGTCTTCAAACTTGGCAACCTTAAGACTTGTGGACTTCTGGGAGTTGAAGTCCGTAAGTCTTAAAGTTGCCAAGCTTGGAGACCTCTCTGTTCTATGCGGTGTTATTCTATGTTCCATGCAGTGCTGATTGAAACAATTTAAGAGCCAGAAGGTTACCAAATATTGGAATTTGTCAACATTCAACCGTTTGGCCAAGTTTAAATCACCCCATTTCCAATTCCCTCTTCTTCCCTCTCTCCTTTGGCTGTCAAGGCAGTGAAATTAACTATTATTGACAGCTGGGTCAATCCAGAGGATCACATCTGGAAGTTTAGAGGAAGAGTGAGAAAATTCCAAAGGAGCGCAATAATTGGCCCAACGGCAATGAGATTTTCCCTGTAAAATGCCCTGTAAAACTCTACCTATGAACTGAACTGTTCATAGGATGAGGTATGCGTGCGTTTGTGTGCGTGTGCGTTTGTACACACGGGTTAAAAACTACCTACGTTTGGGCAGGAATGTTCCTATTTTCCTGAAATTTGCACTCAGGAATCCTTGCAGCCCAAATGATAAGATGTGTCATGATATTGCAATGTGAGCTGTGCTCGATTTTGTGCTCATGTGCGTTGTTGCAACACGCACACCGTTGGGGCGGAATTTGCAGGGTTACAGATGGGTGCAAATTTGTCATCTCTCGCCCTTTTCTACTCTCAGATACGCCCAGGACTGAATTTCTCTTTCTCTCTCTCTCTCTCTCTCTCTCTCTCTCTCTCTCTCTCTCTTTTCTGTCCATGTTAGATCTTCGACTTGGCTTGACAAAATACAACAATAATGTCAGCATCGTGTTATGCTGAAACAATACATTATGATCCAGGCTTCGTACAGTCACCTGGTTCACAATATGTCAAAAGAAGTAGCCTTTGGGCTACGGGAAAAGGGTTGCCTTCCGGGTTGTGAGCCAGCTGAAATGTATACAGGGGGTCCTTGACTTAACAACAGTAGATTTAGTGACTGCTTGAAGTTACAGTGGCACTGAGAAAAGGGACTTATGGCTGTTTTTCACAACTTAAAACGGTTGCAGCAACGGGATCAAAACACCGGCGCTGGGGCACTGACTTGGTTTTATGATGGTTGCAGGGGGGGGGGGGGTGTCACATGATCTCCTTTTGGGACCTTCTGACAAGCAAAGTCAACGGGGAAGTCAGAGTTCACTTAACAACCATGTTTCTAATTCAACAACTGCAGTGATTCACTTAACGGCTATGGCAAGAAAGATTGTAAAATGGGACAAAAACTCTTTCCTTCTCTTCTCTTCCCGTCCCAGCCCTCCCTTTCCTTTCATTTCCTTCTCCTCTCCTCTCCCTTTCTTTCTTCCTTTCCTTCTTCCTTTCCTTTCCTCTCCCTTTCCTTTCCTTCTTCCTTCCCTTTCCAGCTCCCTTTCCTTTCCTTCTCCCTTCCCTTTCCTTCTTCCTTCCCTTTCCTTCTCCCTTCCCTTCCTTCTCCCTTCCCTTTCCTTCTTCCTTCCCTTTCCTTTCCTTTTCCCTTTCCTTTCCTTCTCCCCTTCCCTTCTCCCTTTCCTTTCTTTTCCTTCCCTTCATCTTTGAATCTGCCCTTAGTTCAGTGGCTGAATTCCCGTTTTTCAAAATCTCCAACATTTCATCCTCTGTTCTTCCAAAGATGTTGGGAGTAAGTCTCTAAACATAAATAACAACTTAAGTGAAAAAAAAACAACAACAACAATCCTGAAACATTGTGCAGCAGGGCCTGAAAAAACTATTAACCAATTGATTATCACAGAAGCTTTCGGGGACCATTGTTGGGGTGGATAACCCAAGTTTAGAAGGAAGCGATTTCTCTTCTTAGAGGGAAGGCGCATTCTTTCGTAAGAAGCGTTGAGAGTTAGCCACAGTTTATTTATTCCTTCCTTCTTTTCTTTCAGGGGGAGAAAGAGTTAATTGTACTGCTGGAGATATCCCCCACTATCTGGGGTACCTTCCATCTCCTTGTCTTGACCTCTTGACCGCGAAGGGGGATGCACAGGGGAACTTATCAGCATACACTCTGATCAGGGGTGTTTAATGGAATTCTTCGCATTCCTACAATCCTACAGCCCCGTCAGTTGAATGAAGAGAAGAAAAAAACAACAACCCCAAAACAAAAAACAAACCACCCTTTTACAGGTCGCTCCTGAACTCTCTTCACTCTGCAATGCTCCCTAAATACTGCCTGGGTGTAGTTTTTCTCCCTAATACTAATCCACCCCAGGCTGTAATTCGCCGATCCTTTTCTTTGCTCAGTTCTCACCATCTAAGGTTGATTAGGCAAAAAACAAAGCCAAGGCAGTCCTAGGTTGCATCAAGAAAGGAAGGAAGGAAGGAAGGAAGGAAGGAAGGAAGGAAGGAAGGAAGGAAGGAAGGAAGGAAGGAAGGAAGGAAGGAAGGAAGGAGATAAACAAAGGGAGGGATAAGAACAAAAGGAAAGAAGTAAAGAGGGAAAAGACAAAAGGAAGGGATGGAGGGAGGATAAGAATAGAATAGAATACTTTATTGGCCATGTGAGATTGGACACACAAGGAATTTGTCTTGGTGCAAATGCTCTCAGGGTACATAAAAGAAAAGAGTCAAGAGTCAAGAATCATCAGGTACAAACACTTAATAATAGTCATAGGGTACACTAAGCAATCAAATCATATTAGGAAACAGTCAATATAAACCGTAAGTATACAAGCGACAAAGTTACGGCTACATAAAAAGGAAAGAAGGGAAAGAGATAAAGGGAGGGAGGGAGGGGATAAAGAGGGAAGGAAGGAAGGAAGGAAGGAAGGAAGTTAATTTACTTGAGCCAGGGGGTCCAAGCCACTTTATTCCCCAAACCAGAGGAAACTAACTATATGTTGAGATCCTGTAACTTTTTTAATATTCTGCCTTTGAGCTGCCCAAAGTTTTATGATAAACAAATCTGGTGGCCTCCAAATTGCTCTCTCTCCTTCTTTTTCCTCCTTCCTCCCTGCCTCTTCCCCCATCTGATGTGACCGGCAAGATGGCCAAAACCAGAGGTATCTGGCCCGAAAAAGGACATTTGTTCTCCATCAAACTCTTGTTGTGTTTAAAAGGAGAGGAATAGATTTGGAAGGAGAAGTCATATATCTTAGGGGTTTTTTTTTTCTTCCTCTCCCCTTCCCTCCTCCACTTTGATTGATTAATTCCAGTCTCTTCAGATCTCTGCCTGTTCCCACAAACCTGGAATCTCAGGATTGTTTGATTAAGTCCTGGTTACCATGACAATCCAAATGCCTCTGGGCAGGTTGACCTTTGGCTCCATTCAATTCCCCCAAAGGACTGGACATGGCATAGAAAAGAATCTTCTTCATGCTTGCCTCAATTGCTGGCTTCAAACTGGCCAATCCAGGCGTGGGCTAAACAATTTAAAAACAATCCGAAGCCTTCGGGCTCAATAAAGGTGGAATTTGGTAGCCAAGTCTTTTCCTTCTCCTATTAGCCTGTTAAAAGATCAAGGCATTCCTGTTTTTTTTAAAAAAAATAAAATTCAGAACAACCCAATTTAGTACAAAATTGTTTCATTAGCTGCTGGTTACATTTTCCCAAGTCAGATTTGTGAAGAATCAATAGAAAAAGGATGTCATTGCAGCGCAAACTTTACGCCATTTATAAAAAGGATAAAAGAGGGCTGATCGTGGATTAAATTTGTATCCTGCCATCCAGCCCAACCAGATGAAAAAAGAGGCTTTTGTTACATACACGGTGGGAAAAAATATTTTTAAAAAATAGGTAATTAAAAGCAGCATAATTAAAAAGTAAACTACATACTGCTCAGTCTCTAATATCTCCATCTCCATCTCTTTCCCTCAACGGTCTCAGCAAAACAAAAATTGAAATAAGCTTAATTTTCGGAGACTGTAAATGAGAAAGAGAGGATACTAAATTCTTTCTCAGTATTTCTGACTGACATAAATTTGTCTGGAAAGAGTGCAGAGAAGAGCAACAAAGACGATTAGGGGGCTGGACACGAAAGTAGCAATAGAAATAGCAATAGAAACACACACACACACACACACACACACATATATATTATTTTATTTGTCAATCACTTATAAGATAATAGGTATGCATGTATAAACATGAATAAGAATACAGGAAATAGGTACAAATAAATGGGGACAATAGGACAGGGATGGGAGGCACGATGGTGCAATTATTGTTATTGTTATTATTATTGTTGTTGTTGTTGTTTTTGTTATTATTATTATTATTCCTCTCTAAGTGATTTACAGAGTCAGCCTCTTGCCCCCAACAATCTGGGTCCTTATTTTACCGATCTCGGAAGGACGGAAGGCTGAGTCAATCTTGAGCCTGGTGAGACTCGAACTGCCAAACTTCTGGCAGTCTGCAATCAGCCAAATTACCAAATTCAAGGAGATAACAAGGCACAGTCTGTTGGAAGGACGCCAACCAAGATAACCAGCCCAAAGTAACATGCACTTTGTTTCTGGCAGCACTGTGTTTTAACTGTCTCTCTCATATACTATTCTCCCCAGCTGCAACCAATGAGGGGGATCATGGCCGCTTCCTCTCTCCTAAGCCAAGTTGTTTCCTTCTCCGTTCCTCCCTGCATGCCCTAGGAGGGGATGGGCCTGGTTCTGCTTCTGACCGCCCAGCCAGCCTCTGCCCTTCTCCAGCCTCCTCCACAACCTCTGGAGCCACACCTCCACTCCCTGTCGGCTGTTCCTCCTCTCCCTCACAGTCCAACTCTAACAAGGGTGTGACACCTTCCCACCAAAGTGGTTCCTATTTTTCTACTTGCATTTTTTACATGCTTTCAAACTGCTAGGTTGGCAGAAGCTGGGACAAGTGACGGGAGCTCAATCCATGACGCAGCACTAGGGATTAGAACCGCCGAACTGCCGACCTTGTCTAGTTTCATGAAGAGAAGGTATGTCTAGTTTCATGAGAAGAAGGACTAGGGGGTGACATGATAGTAGTGTTCAAATATTTGAGGGGATGCCACAAAGAAGACGGGGGTCAACCTATTTTCCAAAGCATCAGAAGGCCAGAGAAGAAGCAATGGATGGAAACTAATCAAGGAGTGAAGCAACCTGGAGCCAAGGAGAAATTTCTTGACAGTGAGAACAATTCATCCGCGGAACGACTTACCACCAGAAGTTGTGGGTGCTCACTCACTGCAGGTTTTCAAGAAGAGATTGGACAGTCATTTGTGGTGTGGGGTCTCCTTCTTAAAGTAGGGGGTTGCAATGGAAGACCTCCTTCCAATTCTCTGAGTAGGTCACGTCAAGTCATTAGTTTGCATGAGTTTATCTGATGTCTAAACGGGCTTCAGAAATGTTGCAATCGAAGCAGTCAAATCTAAGCTACACGTGGCCTTATGAAACCAGTTGACTCACCTCTCAAGTCCTGACCGTTGAAAACATCAAAGCAGAATAACAGAATTGGAAGGGACCTTGGAGGTCCAAGGTGCTGTGGCCTAGTGTTGGAGCTCTCGCCTCACAATCAGGAGGCCAGGAGTTCGATCCTAGGTAGCGGCTAATATTTGGAATAGACTCTCCTGCTCAAGCAGGGGGTTGGACTAGATGACCTCCAAGGTCCCTTCCAACTCCATTATTCTATGTCTAGTCCAATCCGCTGCCCAGGCTTAGGAAAGTGGACTCGGAGATGCTTTTTAGAAGATTCAAACGCTTGCTCTCCTATCGATCCTTGCATTTCTGATGGACACTCTCTCCCCCACCTTCATAATCTGGGAGAAATCAGTGTTTTCTCCCCTTTATTTTACTCCCTTCCATGAAAGATTACTCACTGGATATGTTAGCTACTGCTCTTGAACAATCTTACTCCAATTGCAAGCCCTGCTGACAAATATAGTGATTTAAAGCCAAACTAATTTCAGAGTTCTTTGATCATGCTTAGAACAACCTTTCAGCTAGTCAAAACAGACAGTTCAGACTCCAACTTCCCTTTAATATAAATTTTAAGGTAAGGTGAAAGTGTTCTGATCTTAAAATTGGAGCCTTGGAAATCTTGTTCCTGTTCCACTTTCAAGATTACTGTCTGCCTTGCTGAGGGCTTGATCATTATCCCTTTAAATTGAAATATCCTCCAGTCTGAGCTGTGGCTAAAATGGATTTTCCTGGCATGAACTGTATTTAACAGGAAGAACGTTTAAATGGTTGTGTTACCAAGGAGGGTGATAAGCCGCAGTTCTGCCAAAGAAAGTAATTGTGTGGATTCGTTTTGTTGCACATTTGAAAATTGTTGCTCTGTGGTCCTGTTTTACGGTCCTGAATGGTTTTATGAGGAAATATTTGGGGTATACATTTAATAAGAGTTTACAATTGAATAAAACCATGGAAGCATAAGGGGGGAGGGGGAAGAAGGAGGAAAAGGAGGAGGAGGAGGAGGAGGAGGAGGAGGAGGAGGAGGAGGAGGAGAAAAGGAGGAGAAGGAAAGAAGAAAAGAAGGAGGAGGAGGAGAAGGAAAAGAGAAGGAGGAGGAAAAGGAGGAGGAGAAGGAGAGAAGAAGTAGGAGGAAAAGGAGGAGGATGAGAAGGAAAGGGAGGAGGAGGAGAAGAAGAAAAGAAGGAGAAGGAGAGGAGAAGGAGGAGGAGGAAAAGGAAAGAAAAGGAGGAGGAGGAGGAGGAGAAGGAAAGAAGGAGAAAAAAGGAGGAAAAGGAGGAAGAGGAAAGAAGGAGAAGGAGAAGAAAAGGAGGAGGAGGAGAAGAAGAAAAGAAGGAGAAGGAGAAGAGGAGGAGGAGGTC
Organism: Pseudonaja textilis; assembly: GCF_900518735.1. The sequence continues at coordinate 10,754 of NW_020770772.1, read as the reverse complement.
CATCCCCTTTCCTTGCACACTGACTCCTTGAAGTCAACAGAATAACAGTATTGGAAGGGAACCTGGAGGTCTTCTAGTCCTACCCCCTGCTCAAGAATGAGACCCTGGCCTATACCATTTCAGACAAAGTGTTGTCCAATCTCTTCTTAAAAACTTCCAGTGTTGGAGCATTCACAACTTCTGGAGGCAAGTCGTTCCACTGACTAATGGTTCTCACTGCCAGCAAATTCCTCCTTAGTTCTAGGTTGTTTCTCTCCTTGATTACTTTCCATCTGTTGCTTCTTGTCCTGCCCTCAGGTGCTTTGGACAATACCTTGACCCCCTCTTCTTTGGGGCGATAGGGTGGCTATGAAAGGCCATTTTTGCCTGATTTTATTATTGATGATTAGGGGGCTGGAGTCTAACTAAACATATGAAGAACAGTTACAGGAATAAGGTGTGTGCAGCCTAATGAAAAGAAGGACATGATAGCAGTCTCCTGATACCTCAGGGGCTGCCCCAAAGAAGAGGGAGTCAAGCTATTCTCCAAAGCACCAGAAGGCAGGACAAGAAGCAACGGATGGAAACTAACCAAGGAGAGAAGCAACCCAGAACCCAGGAGAAATTTCTTAACAGAGAGAACGATCAAACATGTGGAATGCCTTGCCTCCAGAAGTGGTGGAAGCTCCATCAGTGGAGGCTTTCTAAAAATTGGTTGGACAACCATTTGACCGGAGTGGGATAAAACTCCTGCCTTGAGCAAGGGGTTGGAATAGAAAACCTCCGAGGTCCCTTCCAACTCCTTTATTCCATGTTCTATGTTCTATCTCAAGGGTCTTCAAACTTGGGAAGTTTAAAACTTGTGGACTTCAACTCTCAGAATTCCTGAGCTAACAGGACTGGAGGAGGAATTCTGGGAGTTGAAGCCCACAAGTCTTAAAGGTGCCAAGTTTGAAGGCCCACAATCAATCAATCTATCTATCTGTCTGTCTGTCTGTCTGTCTGTCTGTCTATCTATCTATCTATCTATCTATCTATCTATCTATCTATCTATCTATCTATCTATCTATCTATCTGGCTGTCTATCTATCCATCTATCCATCTATCCATCTATCCATCTATCCATCTATCCACCTATCCACCTATCCACCTATCCATCTATCCATCTAGCTATCTATCCATCTATCCATCTAGCTATCTAGCTATCTATCTCAAGGGACTTCAAACTTGGGAAGTTTAAGACTTGTGGACTTCAACTCTCAGAATTCCTGAGCTAACATGGCTGGAGGAGGAATTCTGGGAGTTGAAGCCCACAAGTCTTAAAGGTGCCAAGTTTGAAGGCCCCCGTTCTATCTCGATAGCTGGAATTCCAAGTATTGCTAAGCCAACATAACTGAACGGTGTCAGGCGGGAGAAAAGAAGTCAAAGCTTGACCAGAAATAGTGGGTATCTGACTATTGTTTAAGTAACCATCCATTCTTCTTCAGAATAAGACCTTCGGAAATGAATCAAAACTTACTTCAAAGGAGAGCTTTGGGGTCTACTCTTGCAAGGACCACAAGGGGTTGCGCTAGAAGACCTCCAAGGGTCCCTTCCAACTCCTTTATTCCATGCTCTGTTTTCCAACAGACCTCCCCTTCCCAACCTCCCACCAACTCATTCCTGGCATACATTCCGCATTCTTCTTCTTCTTTTTTTTCCCCCCCAGTTCTCATCCCTATTCAGTCTCAGTTTCCTTTCAGGTATGAGTGGTGAGTTCAAAGGAAACCTACATGTTGGAAGCATCCCAGAGCAGGCGCCGAAAAGCCTGGGAAACCTGAGCGTTTTTCGTCCTTGCTTATGAACCATGACATCTGTGCCGACCCCCGGGGTCAGAGGTCACCGGAGGGTTGAGCAGTTTCCTCTTTCACCACCAATAGAGACCTTGGCTGGAAGTAAATTATGTGCCCGTTTAAGGAAATAATTTGAAACACTCTTGTAATTATAATAAATTTTGCTGTTTACATTTTAATCTTCAACCCTTTTACCCCTTTCCGTTCCGAGGCGAGGGGTGGGCCGGGGGGCTGGGGGGGGAGAAAAGAAACAGGCCCCTCCGATCTGCACGTGGTTGGAGCAAAGAAGATGGAAGAAGGGGAAGGTCGTTGAGATATTTCTCTGAAATTCCATTCTCTCACCCTGCGGAAACGCAAAGAGGGCTTCGGAGCTGGCTTCATTCAGAGTTCATTGAGAGAAGGGTTCTAGGTGTGCATCGACAAAGGGATAAAATCAAGATCCTGTGAAGTGTTAATACCACTTGGTAAAACCACACTTGGAAACACTGCGTCCAGTTTTGGTTGCCGCGACGTAAAAAAGGATGTTGAGACTCTAGAAAGAGGACAGAGAAGAGCAACCAGGATGATGAGGGGGTTGGAGGCTAAAACATATGAAAAAACGGTTGCTGCAATTGGGTATGTCTAGTTTGATGAAAAGAAGGACATGTTGGCGGTGTTCAAATATTTGAGGGGCTGCCCCAAAGTAGAGGGAGTCAAGACACTCTCCAAAACACCTGAAGGCCAGACAAGGAACAATGGGTGGAAACTAATCAAGGAGAGAAGCAACTTAGAACTAAAGAGGAATTTCCTGAACAATTAATCCGCGGAACAACTTTCCTCCAGAAGTTGTAAATGCTCCAACACTGGAAGTTTCAAAGAAGAGATTGGATCATCATTTGTCTGAAGTGGTGTAAGGTTTCCTGCCTAGGCAGGGGGTTAGACTAGAAGACCTCCAAGGTCCCTTCCAGCTCTATTCTGATTGATATTGATATTCTCCTGTTGGGTTGTCCTACACAATTTAATCAGCGTCTAGGAGTTGTGGGTACTCCTTCTCACTGGAAGAATATCCGTGGAGTCATTCCACGGTTACTTCTAGTGTGTATTACTAATGGACCGTAAATACGGATAATCCTCGGACTCACACACAAGACCGTTCAAAGTTACAACAGAAAGAAAGGAGCTGATGACCGCTACACTTGCGATCTTTGTAGCATCCCCATAATCGTGTGACCCAAACTCAGAGACTTGGCAACAGACTCCGATGCATGATGGTTGCTGTGTCACAAGGTCATATATGATTCCCCTTTTGTGACTTTCTGATCAGCAAAATGAATGGGAAAGCCAAGTTCACTTAACAACTGAGTTACTAAGTTATCCACTTGGCAAAGAAAGATCATAAAATGGGACACATAACAGATAATCAGAGTTGGAAGAGACCTTGTAGGTCATCTAGTCCAACCCCCTGCTTAGGCAGGAGACCCTACACCATTTCTGACAGATGACAGTCCAGTCTGTTCTTGGAAGTCTCCAGTGATGAAACTCCCACAACTTCTGAAGGCAACTTCTGTTCCATGGGTTGATGGTTCTCACTGTCAGAAAGTTTCCCCTCATTTCTAGGTTGAATCTCTCCTTGGTCAGTTTCCATCCATTGATCCTTCTCTGGCCTTCAGGTGCTTTGGAGAATAGCTTGACCCCTTCCTCCTCTCTGTGGCAGCCCCTCAAATATTGGAAGACTGCTCTCCTGTCTCCCCTGGTCCTTCTCTTTACTAGACTAGCCAAGTCCAGTTCCTGCAACTGTTTATCGTATGTTTTAGCCTCCAGTCCTCTCATCATCCTGTTTGCTCTTCTCCGCACTCTTTCTAGAGTCTCAACATCTTTTTTATAGCGTGGTGACCAAAACTGGATGCATTACTCTAGGTGTGGCCTTACTAAGGCTTTATGGAGTGATATTAATACCTCACTTAATCCAGATCGTATCCCTCTGTTAATGCAATTTAGGATTGCGTTGGCTTTTTTGGCGGCGGCTGCTACACCCTGCTGAATCGAAAGACGGCATAGGCTGGCGCTCCTTTTCAAAGTCTAAAGTTGAACCCCAAACCTGTGGGAATATCAGGCTGGCATTTGGCCAGATCTGGCTCCCCAGTGTACATTAAGAATTAAGAAGTGCTGCTGGAGGGAGAGGTGACTTAACGTGGATATTATCCAATCAGAAACCCGTTTCAGATTCCAAGCTTTGGCTTATTGTGGCTTCTTTGCTGTTTAAGAGGAGCTACCCCAGCAGAGTCTGAAGAAGTAGTTTTATCCTTTGAATGAAAGGTTTCTCCCTCTTTCATTGACATTCGCTTACAAGTGACATGCTGGCATCAGTTGGGTGATTAATCATCACTACCCCAACCTTCCACCTCCTAACAGAAAATTTTCTGTGGGTTGGTTTAAAAATAAATAAATTTAGGGATACATTGGAGTTTGGTTTCCAAAATGGGGAGCTTTTCTTACTGTGGAGCCTTGCCCGTGACTTGGGACACAGAATAACAGTTGGAAGGGACTTTGAAGGTCTTCTAGTCCAGCCCCCCTGCTCAAGCAAGAGAACCTATATACCATTCCAGACAAATGGCTGTCCAGTCTCTTCTTAAAAGCCTCCTGTGATGGGGCACCTACAATTTCTGAAGGCAAGCTCTTCTACTGAATAATTGTTTTCACTCTCAGGAAATTTCTCCTTAGTTCTAGGTTGCTTCTCTCCTTGATTAGTTTCCATCTGTTATTTTGGGTCTTGTCTTTTGTTCTCTTTCTGTACTCTTCATATCCCATTCATGCCCAGAATGAAATAATCAAGAAAATACATCCTTGAAGCGGAGATAAACTTAATCCTTTAGCCACTTGGTTAGCAACTCTTATTCCGAATAACAGAACAACAGGGTTATTCTGAGGGGGACTTTGGAGGTCTTCTAGTCCAACCCTGCTGTACAAGCAGGAAACCCTATACCATTTCAGACAAATGCCTATCCGTTGTCTTCTTAAAAAATCTCCAGGAATTGAGCGAGCACAATTTCTGGAGATACTGATTAATTGTCCTGACTCTTAGGAAATTTCTCCTTTAGTTCTAGGTTGCTTTTCTCCTTAGAAAAGTTTCCATCCGTTGCTTCTTGTCCTGCCTCCTGGTGAAGTCAAGTATTCTTGACTTGGGATTGAGAAGAAAGAGGTGATGTTCGCTTTTTTTTTAACACTCATTGATGACAATGTTATCCCCCTTTCTGCTTTTCAGTTGGAGAGTTCTTACATTCACAAAATTGTTATGAATTCTCCTCAGCCATCTTTGCTGAAATGGATCTCATTTATTATTTTGATTCATTCATTCAACTTCTATAGCCACCCAATTCGATCAAGGGACTCTGGGTTCATTCTCAATTCTCTATGGATATTTCTTGTTACCTGAATCATGCTTCATTGGTGGGCAGGTTTCCTTTCAAATTTTGGAGGGCAGCAATCATATCTTGAGGCTGCGTTCCTCCCTTACCAAGGAATTTTTTTTTTAAATATTCCTCTGGTTTCTATCCCTCCATTCCAGGGAATTAAAATCACAACGGACAAATATGATTCTAAGTATTGATGAAGTCTCTCTAGTCACCCAGGCAAAGGTGTTTGAAGATTGAAGCATGGCAACTGGACAAATTCTTGTTAGCTTGATGTTAGCTTGATGTTAGCTTGACATGTTTCGATGCTCATCCAAGCGCACTTAAAATCATAACTGACTTAGTCTGACTGATGAAAGTCAAAGGAAGTCAGTTATGATTTTAAGTGTTGTCTAATTAATGGGATGTTTAATTTTTTGGCTTCTTAGGAGTGAGCAATGCTTCGCTTTCAGAAATGATTGAGTGGTACAGAGCAAGCAAGAGACAGATAAGATGTAACCCTTAAGATTTTAATTCAATTTGTGCTTTACTTAGGAGTAAATTTCACTGACCCCAAGACAGAAGGTCCTTATTAGCCTTGTGAGCTTCAATTCAAATAAAGAAATGAAGCAACTGTTATAATTTGACGGCATTATTATTCTGTAGAGAGAATTACATTATATTTTCTCCTTTTTCTCCCTCACTAAGGTAGATATTGCTAAGGCAGGGTGGTGATGGGTGGGTATCTCTGTGTGTGGTGTATATGTTTTTTTTTACACTCAAGAGTTGAGAATTTGCAGGGGTAGAGATGTTCTGCCTTGGTGTGAAAGCATTAATACTAACTTGAAAGACAGAAAACTGGATTTCAACTTCCAGATACTAACTGATCCTGAAATTTAAAATAATATATTTTATCTTTGCTTTTCAAAATGTTCACAAGTCATGCACAGAGGTATGAATTCAAAAAAAAAAAATTCTGGAAAAAAATAATAATCACAAAATCTGTTTATTCAGACTTAACGAATGTTGTGTTTTGGGTTTGCCTAGAATGTGTTAATTAAAAAGATAAGCCAAGTTTGAGAGAACATGACTTACCAATAATGTAATTCATGTATTTTTATTTTTATTTTTTTCATTTTAGGAGTACATTTGCTTTGAACTTATGTTTCAATTGCCTAAAAAAGAGACCATTTAGCTGATTCTATGATCTCCCATTGAAAATGATTAAGCTTCTGTGTGAAAATACAATGAGGCAAAGGAACTTTTGAACAAACATTTTTGATCATCTTTAATTAATTTTAACCCATGAGCATTCAAGAAGAAAAGAGAGTTCTACCCCCCTCCCAAACATTCAGACACTTTCATCTGTTTAAAATTTTAAAGAATTAATTCAAAAGCAGCTGAATTTTAATCTCAATATTAGATGACAGTGGAATCCTGCTTCTACAGTTAGCAACGAAGTTTTGAAATCTCAGTCATAAAAACTCTTACTAAGGACAGACTCAAAATAAATTCAGTTGGACATTCTCAATCTCACTGCAAACAAATGGATCAGTAGCAAATTTGAAACTTAATTACTGTTTCAATAAAAAAAATATTTTTTTCTGTTTACAGCCTATAAATGAGTATCTCAGCCTTTATTATTATTTATGATTATATTTAAAAAATAGCAGGTAAGGAAAACAAAAGATAGCAGAATAATTTCACTTTTTTTTTAATTGTCATTTTAAAATTTAGGTTGCCTTTCAGCAGAGTTGATGAACGAGTTTAAAATCAAAGCTGTTTTTTTTTTAATTGATTGAACTGCTGTGCAATTAGCTGAACATTTTAATTAATCCAAATTTTTGTTTTCTGGTTAGCTAGTTCTTTCCAGAGTTATTATCCCTCTATAGAAAAACTATTCTCCTAGTTCCAAAGGAAAAATTGGTTTTTCAGAATTGGATTCAGTTTAAAAAGTTGCATTTTAATACTATAGTAAATAGAAGTTTATAAATATTTCATGTTGCTTCTCTGGTTTTATTTAAGAGCTGATAAAAAAGATACTAGCAAAAAAAATGTAGTTTCAAAAGAAAACTTGGGGATATTAAGTCCTTGGTTGAAAAATAAGATTGAGAACTGAGTGAAATTCTGATTTTTGTTTTAAAGCTATCAGAATTGTATTTATCCTAACAATTGTGTTGTACAATTTACCTAGATATATTTTCGTTTTTTTAGTCCTGCAAATTACTCTGCCAAACAGAATAACCAAATTAAATCATTCTTGAGAAAAACATGTAAAGATTACCAAGTTCACGAATTTCCTAAAAGTTACTGCATATAGAAATTTTCTCCAAGGCTAATGAATTATATCACATAAACTCTTTTGAGATTATTTGCAAATCAGGGATCTGCTTAAAGGCTAAAATAATTTTAATAACCTCTTTCACAAATCAGTGTTGAACTACACAGATATATTGTATTAACATAAGAACAAGAATGAAAGAAAAACATAAATGTTTAGTTTGTAGAATTTGCTAACAGGATTTCCTAAAAAACACATTAATGTTTCAGAATACTTCTTTTTTTGCCTTGTTTTCACTTTAAAATTCTGGAAACTCTCACTCAAAACCTTTAGGAAGGAAGAAAACAGAATAACAGGATGGAATTAAGCTGTTAAGGAATTATTTCATTTTCAGAAAGAATATTTAAGTCCTTCATACTGGTTGGAAAATGTTTAAAAGAAATAATAGCTATTTCCCCCTTTCCCGTCCAATCACATTTTTAACATAAAGCATTCAAGAAGAAATTATTAAAAAGAAAACACTTGTATTTTAAATTTTTGGATGCAATTATGGCTCATATACTTAGATTTCTCCAGGTAGCTGTTTTTATAAAGGAATTGCTCAGAAGAAGGCCAACTTTTATCTGTATTCATAAAAAGAAACACAGTGCTTGTACTTTTAAGCTTGTTATTAAACATTATACACCACTGAATCCCCTCCTCAAACAAGCCCTTAAATCAAAGTACACATGCAAAAGTTAAATTTAAATAAGCTGTAGCATGGGGTGAAACTAATTATTTTCCTTACTTTTTAAAAGCTGTCCCTGAACAGGGAAAACAACAAATATAGAACGAATCAGTTTTCCAACCTATGAAGAAAGACAAAATTCCAGCAATGGCTGGTATGGAGATAGATAGATAGATATATTTCTTCTGAAAGTTTTTCTAAAAGTTCAGATAATAGTATTTGAGCTGAACTTCAAAAGCTAACAAAACAAATGGTTTAGAGTATCCAGCTCTGGAGGGGAACACTTTTTCCAAAAAACCATTAAGGGAAGTTGAAAAAAAAAAAGTTGTGTTTCAAGAAGAAACCGGTTAATTCACTTTTATCTTTCCTTTGTCAAGGCTGGACAATATTGTTGTGAAATCAGCTGTTTTCTTCCTCTTAGTTTTTGCTTGGTTCTTCTTAGAAAGCAAGGCAAGCCTAAATATTACAGGTGAGTAAATCTATTATAATAAAAGACTTAGTTATTGGGGGGGGGGTGGGGAAAAAGAGAACAGACAGAGAGAACTAGAGAGACACAGAGAAAGAGATGCCGCAGAATAATTATTTCTTTTTTTTTTTTCACCCCCCTCTACAATTTTTAATCCTCCCCTCTTCCTCCAACAGAAAAAAATAATAATGATGATAAAATTAAAAAAAAAAAGGTTACAGGAAGGTCTGCTTAATTGAAATTGGGGTTTTGTTTTGCAATGTAAAGAAGATTGAAAAATGAAGGAAAACGACGATTAGATGGAGAGGAGACCAGACACAGACACAGAGAAGCACAAATAGATTTGAATTCTTTTAAGCGTCAACATGTTTCTCGCGCCTTCCCAAAACCCCTGCCCTTGCCTTCAAGCATGGCTCCAGCTTACCTTTTTTAACACTAGTAGAAAGATTAATTTACTTTGTTGTTGTTTTGTTTTTTTAAAAAAAGAATACAACTGGCTCCTCCCCCTTATATTTCTCACTCCCCCCCCCCCCCCCCCCCCTCCAAATTTAACTACATAAATGCCAGCCTGGGGCCTACCAAAAGCCACCAGGGTTTGTTGGCATCCCAGATGCCAGATGTAGCTGTTTCTCCCCCCCCCTTTTTTGTCCCCCAACAATGAGCAAAGAATGCATTTGCACCCCACCCCCACCCCCAGAAGAGTGTAAAGCCAGCCAAGGTATCACCCCAGTGGCTTTGCAAGGCAGGCGTGAGTGTGTCCTTGCACACTCACCGTGCAGACAGGCAAAAAGCTGAAAAGGAATTCCTCAGAGTTTTGGTGCACCCTTTGCTGCACTGAAATGGCCATTCTTTTAGTATTCCTGGGGGGGTGGGGAAGCTGAGGTTTATTTGAGATGGAGGGAAGAGTTCTCCTTCTCTCTCCCTCCCTCTCTCTCTTTCTCCCTCCCTCTCTTTCTCCTTCTCTTTCTCTTTCTCTCCCTCTTTCTCCTTCTGTCTCCCTCCCCCCTTTCTCCTTCTCTCCCTCTCCCTCTCTCTCTCCCTCTCTTTCTCTCTCTTTCTCTTTCTCTCCCTCTTTCTCCTTCTGCCTCCCTCTCCCCTTTCTCCTTCTCTCTCCTTCTCTCTCCCTCCCTTTTTCTCCTTCTCTCTCCTCCTCTCTTTCTCCCTCCCTCTCTCCCTCTCTTTCTCCTTCTCTCTTTTTCTCTCTCTCCCTCTCTTTCTCCTTCTCTCCCCCACCTCTTTCTCGTTCCCCCTCCTTCTTTCCCTCTTTCTCCCTCCCTCTCTTTCTCCTTCTTTCCCCCCCCTCTCTCTCTTTCTCTGAATCTGTTTATAACATTTACCTATCGATTTTCGGTGACATGAAAGCGTTGGGGGAAAAACCAGGCCTCCCGTGTTTAGAAAAGGGTCTGTTGCCACCCACTCCGAAGGAATGCAAGCATGCAATTAGAATGGAGGGCTTAAAAAGCAGCTCCGGGGATTCTGCTCTCTCTTAAAACCCTCCCCAAAAAAACCATCCAGGCTAATCAATACAGCCACTGACCTATTAACTATCTTCCCTGTACAGCACACCCACCTTCCCTTGCTGGATGGGCTTTGTTTTTTTGCCTTTAAAGACAAGGGCAACCCAACACAACCCCCCCCTCTTCTATAGCACAGAGCAACTCACTCTAGGCATCCCCCACCAAAAAAACCACCTCTTTTTTGCCCCTTGGTCCTTCCTAGCAGCTCCTCCCATTCTCCCCCCTCTCGCTTTAAGACTGTCTCTCTCTCTCTCACACACACACACATACACAGGGACAAAAATACACATACCAGACCCATGCATCCACCTCTTGAACCAGACGGGGGCCCTTAGACTTGTAGCAAACTCATTTGGGAGCCTCATTAAATCCTGTTAAGTGCGGGCCAACTTCAAAAGGCAGCAGTGCCGGTTAGTTAGACTATCCGATGGAGGCTTGATAGGAAGGACCAAGTGTGAACATATCTTTCAAGGAGACAAAAGGAAAGTAACAAAAGGGAAAGGAAAGGAAAAGAGAAAAAGGGAAGGGAAGGGAAGGGAAGGGAAGGAAAGGAAAGGAAAGGAAAGGAAAGGAAAGGAAAGGAA
>NW_020770771.1:0-18799 GCF_900518735.1 Pseudonaja textilis | reverse complement strand
TTCCCTCCAGTGCGTTGGGGGACAGGTCGGCCCCCTCCTCTCTGTGATCCCCTCCCCCCCTTCAGATATCGGAAGGTGGCTCTCGGGTCACCCCTGGTCCTCCTAGTGCCGGTGAGACCCCAAGACCCCAAATTCCCTCCCCCTCCCCTTTCTCCCTCCAACTCAGAAGGTCTTGTGGGGGCAGGGAAGGGCTGGAGTCAAGCCCTGAGCCCCAAAATCTCCCAACTGATTAAAACATCTCAACCTGGAAGGACAAATTCGGCAGCCTCCGAATCGGCTACTTTTTATTGCCAGCAGAAAAATGGTTCCGTTGGAAACTTTTGGGGGCAGCTGAATTTGGGCTCTGCAACTTCCGTCCGTGAGGCCCGAGGGGGCTTCTCCCGTTGCCCCTTCGTGCCCCCAGAGGGGGAACATAAAACGATGCAGGGGGGGATACGAGGCTGCTCTCCCGCTGCGGTGCGAGTGGAGCACCCCTGTGCGCGTGGGGGGGGTTCTGTGCAGGTTGGGGGACCCCCGGGACAGAGGGCAGATCCCGAGGCCCAAAGGCCGACCCTGTGGCCCTCCCTCCCTCCTCTTTCGGCTATCGAGCTAAACCTCTCGCTCCTTTCTACCGTTTGTGGGCCGGGCCCCCCCTTTTTTTATTTGCTATCGGCCCCTCGAATGGGGGGCTTTGGGGGGGGCGAACCGGGGAAGAAGGAACAAGGGGGCATTTCCCAAACCGGCGGGTGGCAGAAGGAGGGGAGGTGGCCAGCCTTGTCTTTGCGGAGGGGGGGGAAGGGGCGGACCCCCTTTTCGTTTGGAGAGACCCTTGGTCGGTGAAAGGGGGCGGAGCAGAAGGGAGCCCACGTTTTGAGCCGCCTCTCTCCTCCATCTGGCCTTGGCTCCCATCCCGGAGATGAAAAGGGACTCCTGCTGCTTTGGGTTCAGGAAGGGCGGGGGTTCCCCCCAACTGCGCCCCCTCGGACACGGCGAGAGCCGCTCCGTCCCTCGCTGCGCCCTCGGACACTGCTTGCCCCAAACGGCCACGGAGAGAGTCGCTCCGTCCCTCGGAGGAAGGCGCTGCTCCTGCGGAGGCCCTGGAAGAACTGGGACCCCCGGAAAGGCCTCTGCGGCCAGCGGAGGGGGGTCGCTTGGCTAGCCTGGCTTCGAACAAGATGCCCTAAAATCGCAGCGCTAACCCTCCGCCTTCCTTTGGAGGGAAGGTTGCCCACCTGGGAGGGGCTGCCTCGCCCTTGTTCACCTGTTGCCCGGAGCTCTGTGCGGCTGCAGCCCACGGAGCAGGTGCCTGCGCTCCCCAGCGAGACTTGCGACCTGCCCTCCCTCCGGCCGCCTCTTCCACCCCAACCTTCCCCAGAAAAGAATTTCCCAAATTTCCCCTTTGGCTCTGGGAGGTCTCACCTAAGGATTTCTTTCCTCGTGAAAAAGGTGACATCCTGAAAGAGAGAAGCGACACACACACAAAAAAAGGAGCCCGGTGAGAGCCAGCAGGAGCTCAGGATTCCTCCCCGCTGGGCCAGTTTGCATCCTCCACCTTTGGCTGTTAGACAGAATTCCTCCCCCCCCCAAATTCCCCTGCACGAAGCCCCGCTGGAGGAGAAGCTCCCTTGGCCAGGAGCGGCCATCTCCCCTCCTCGCTTCCCCAAGAAACGCAGCGAGAGAGAGAGAGAGAGAGAGAGAGAGAGAGGAGGGGGAGAGGGCCGGGGTACCTGATAGGCATCCAGCTGCTCCGGAGTGAAGATGGTCTGTTTGTTACCCATCTCTGTGCCCCCCGCCGCGAGCCATGGCTTCCTCGACGGCCCCCGTGGCTTCCCTAGAGAGGGAGATCAGGCCGAGCAGCTCCAGGGAGGATCAGGTGTCTGCCGGCTCTGCTCCACGGATCTCTGGATCATAATAGGGGCATTTCATCAAATCTTCCGAGCGGAGGCGGCACGTGGCGAGCGCCCAGCACCTTCTGCTTCTGCCACGCTCCAGACAGGCTCCGATTACCTCATGGGCACCCAGCTGCATCGGCCGGCTTTTGGGAAACCGTCTGGCTGCCCGATGGGCGCGGGGCTGTGGGGCGGGGGGGCGTCCTGCCTCCCACAAGGACCGGCCAGTGCCACTCGCTTCCTGCGTGGATGCGAGTTGCTTGGGGGTGAAGCCTCCCAGGAAACCCTCTCCTCCTACCCCTCGATTGGTTGCCCTCAAGGCCCAGCTGCCTTTTGGACAGGATCAATCCTGCCGTGGCCTTTGTGCCACCTACTCCAAGTGGGCCCCCCCCCGGACCATCGGCGCTTCCCGCGGAGGCCCTGGGCGGACTGCCACGCGATGCCCGTCAATCCAGGGCACCCCGCAGGGAGGGTGGAAGTCAAAGGATCCCTCCAGGGCCAGGAACCGACCCTCCTTGTCCCTGGCCTGCTGCGGCATCCGGCTGGCACCCCAGAGGACCTGGCCAAGGAGAAGAGCCTGGCACGGGGAGAGAGAGTGGCCACATTCTCACCAGACATGGCCCAATTGTTACCCTGGAGGAGCCAGGCCCACCCTAGGCCTTTGGCCAAAGCCTCAACTGGGAGAGAGGAGGGGCGGGGAAAGGGGGCAGAGAGGGGGGTGGGGGAAGGGCAGCCCTCGGCTCCAGGTGATCAGAGTTTCCCCGTTTTTGCATTTTCCACCTTTCCTTTTTTTAATTTGAGCTCACCTAGTAGACACCTTTGCCTCGTTGGGGGGCACGACGTTACATTTCTTACGTACACTGCAAAAAGTCACCCTGAAAAACCTTTCAAAGAAGTAACTTCCTTGGCCTGTATCGATTTCAGTCCAAAGACACCTATGAACGGGAGGGGGCCTTATCTTAAGGAAAGACGACTCCAGAATAAATACTATGATTTTTTCAAGTCAACACGGCCACTAAAAAGTCATTTGGGATTCATTCTAGAGAGAGAATCATAAGCCTTTTAAAACCACGGAGTGATTTGGAGGGGCCGACCAAAGAGCCACGGTTGCCGCCTGTCGGAAGGACTCTAGCTACTACCAAGGACCCAGAAGCAGAAGTCCAAGGCCACCGTTTTGAAGCATTTTCCTTTCCGAACAAGGAAAGTTTTCATGGTAGGAGAGCTTGGCAAACCGCATTTCAGGTGAAAAAGACTCGATTTTATTTGGCAATTCCTGTTCCCTTAGGCCGAGGTACAGAGGGCGGGTAGAATAAGGTGTAAAGAGGAGGAAAACAGCCTTCCGAACTGGGAGTTGTATTACCAAGCTGCAAATTTAATGTGGGTTAAAGAATGGATAACATTAAGAAAGACTAGATTGTTGACACTAGAGGGGCATGATTTATTACTGGGATGACATGCTTTTCTGTGGTATATAGGGCTATTTTAGAAGGCATTATATAAGGGAGTCTTTATGGTTGAATTGGGAGAAAATTAAGAGACAATGTTGTTTGAAAATCCCAGTCTGGTTATCAACTATTGAAGCTTTTTCTTATCCTATAATATATAAGAAGGAACAAACAGTTAGATATGGGGAAATATTGGATGAAAAGAGTGAACTTAAAACAATGCAAAAACTAGAAGAACAAGGCATAAGGATGAATTGGTTCTCATATGCGCAAATACATTCAAGGTATCTTATAGATTCTAAAATGGAGGGATTTTATGATAAATTGATTGATTTAGATAGGATCTTGACAGGTACTGATGAAAAAGTGATTAAAAAATTGTTGGAAATTATATTAGAGGAGGAACAAGTTAAAGAAACGATGATTGTTTGGGGGAAGAATTTTGGATATGGGATTGATTTGGAGAAATGGGAAAAATTGTGGTCTCAAAATTATAAAATGACAATGTCAACAGCTTTTAAAGAAAACTTGTATAAGATGTTTTACAGGTGGCATTTCCCCCCCAACAAGAATAGCAAGAATGTTCAAGAACAAATCTGAAAAGTGCTGGAAATGTCATCAGATACCTGGCTCATATTACCATATGTGGTGGACTAGTGAGGACGCTAGAAAATATTGGACTAAGATTCGCATACGGTTGGAAAAAATGATAAAGACACAAATAGACTTGAAACCAGAGATTTTTTTATTGGGAATCTTACCTGATACATATAATAAAAATTTGAAGTATTTGATTGTAAATGTATTAACAGCGGCTAGGATTGTATTTGCTAAGAACTGGAAGAGTGAGAAAATTCCATCAGAGGAAGAAATTATCAAGAAAATATTGGATTGTGCTGAAATGAGTAGATTGACATTTGAAATCAGAGAACAAGAAGATAAACAATTTTATGAAGTTTGGGATCTTTTTTTATCAATGGTTAGATAATAAAACACAATAATAGAATATTTAGATTTAGGATATAATCTTTTTGATATTTTTAGAAAACCTTATTAAGATAGATTTGGTATGAACTTACGATTCGTTGCAAAATAAATTAAGTAAATTATAGTTATCTCGTTAAAGTATGAATTAATAAAAGTATAGTTAAATGATTTCTCAGTAATGATACTGGGTTATACAATTGTTGATTGATAATATGAGTTATTATGTAATATAACTAGATTAGCGTTTAGGAAACGGATGCACAAAAAAAAGTGGCAAACCAACCGGTACACTGTTTGTAAACTTAACGAAGAAGGATGATGTTTTTAGGTTTTATGTCGTATATCCTATGTGGTTTTGTTTGTTGTTAAAATAAAAAACTTTTTTTAAAAAAAAGAAAAAAAACACCTTTTCAATGGCATTTGTTGAAAGCGGATTTTTTCTCTCTCCTGCCTGTTCTGGAGCAGCCTGGAATTGGAAAACAGAGCCTTCCTGTGGTCCAAGGAGGAATAGCAGCCCTTTTAATGGTTTTTTTAGGCTACTATCCTGTATCTTAATTATGAACACCTTATTAATATCAATAGGACAACATGAGGCCAGAGGTGGAGGCGATATGCAACTGGAGTCTTTGCAGAGTCTGGCTTGCAATCTGCTGCTCCCCATTTCTCCCAGTCACAGCTGCAGTCGCTGTGGAGGGAGGAGGAGGAGGAGGAGGACGGGCTTCCCTTTGCTCTGCCTCGCTGGTTGTTACAAGGGAACGTGGGGAAACAGAGATAAAGTGTCCTTAAGGGATTTGGCTTTTTTTTTGGCGTTGGGAGGCAGTTATTTTAGAAAGGTTGGGAGCCAAAGAGAAGGGCAGCCCTGGGTCTCCCATTCTCTTCTCCCAAGGCACGAATTCCTCTTTTGCTGAGCTTTCAGTTGACCGATTCTTATTTCATTTTAAGAATTTTAAAGGCATTTCCGCTGCTATAAATGTAATCGTTCTGATTAGGAAAAACAGGGAAGAATGCTTTTGACGCACAAGGACATTTTTTTGTTTAGGAAATATCAAAAGATTTTCCCCCCCCCCTTTTCCCCCAGAACCAAAGAGACCGAGAAACGCGGCGCGCAGAGCGCCAGGAAAAAAAAAGCCCCGCCACTCCATGCCGCTCTCGAGACGATCGAGTTCTTTGGGGGGGGGGAAATGACCTTCCCATCATGGCCGACTTCCCGTCCCTCCTCCTAAGTCGTCCCCCAACTTCCTTTCACGAGGACATTTTCCCGCCCGTTCTTTTTGAATTGAATTAATTTATTTGTCAATTGTTTACGAGATAATAAGTAAAAGTGTATACATAATTATGAATACATGAAATGGGTACATATAAGAAAAATAAAAGAAAAATAAAAGAAACAATAGGACAGGGACGGTAGGCACGTTGGTGCGCTTATGCACGCCCCCTTTTGAGTCTTCCCGCCCAATTTTCGTCCCTCGGGGATTTGAAGTTGATTATTCCGAATCATTAGTAATTGACACGCCTCATGATGAAGATTAATACGATATAACGAGAGCTCGAACCCTCTCGCGAAGGGACAGAAAAGCGGGCACCGCAGTCTCATTTTTAAAAAATAACTTTTTTGGGGGGGTGAAACGGTTTTTTCTCGGCCGCCTTTTTAAGGGAAACAAGACACAGTGCCGTCCTGTGGTGCAGGAAGGAATAACAGGGAGAAGGCGGGGGGGACCCTTCTAATAGTTTTTTCAGGCTATTATTCCGTATCTTTATTATCAATGTTATTAATTGGACAACACGAGACCGAAGGCCGCAATAGATGAAGAGAAAAAGGTGTCCCAGAAAAAGATGGGGTTGTGGGCTTAGAGGGTCGGGGTTGAGGGGGTTGGGGTTGTCCGTTCACCTCGGCTACCACTACCCCCACCCCCGACGCCTGAGGAGAACGGCCTTTCTGTGGCGGCCGACTTCCCATCCCTCCTCCTAAGTCGTCCCCCAACTTCCTTTCGCGAGGACATTTTTCCCGCCCGTTCTTTTGATAGTCTTCCCGCCCAATTTCCTCGCGCCGCGACGTTTTTCGTCCCTCGGGGATTTGAAGTGGATTTATTCCGAATCGTTATTCATTGAAACGCCTCATGATTAACATTCATACGGTATTACGAAAGCTCAAACTTTCGTTAGGGGACAGAAAAGCAGGTACCGTAGTCAAAAGAACTTTTCGGCGGGCATTTTTGAAACGTGCTCTTTTCTCGGCCGCCATTTTAAGGGAAACCGGAAACGGCGCCATCTTGTGGTCCTGGAAGGAATAACGGGGAGAACAGGGAAAAGGGGGCTGTTATCCTGTATCTTTATTATTATTATTTTTTAAATAATTTTTTTTTATTTTTTTATAACAAGTATAAGCATACATAACAAAATAAACATAACACAAAAACATAAAAATATCCTTCTTCATAAATTTACATACAGTGCATCGATTGGTTTACCACTTTTTTTGTGTGCATCCATTTCCTAGTCACTGGTATAATTATATTACATAATAGCTCATATTATCAATCAATAATTGTATAACCTAATATCACTAAAAAAAATCATTTATAATTTTGTTAATTCATATTTTAACGAGATAACTACAATTTGCTTGATTTATTTTGCAATAAATCATAAGATCATACCAAATCTACCTTGATAATGTTTTATAAAGATAATATCAAGAAAAAAAAATTTTTTTATGCTAAATCGAATATTCTATCATTATGTTTTATTATCTAACCATTGATAAAAAAGATCCCAAACTTCATAAAATTGTTTATCTTCTTGTTCTCTGATTTCAAATGTCAATTTACTCATTTCAGCACAATCCAATATTTTCTTGATAGTTTCTTCTTCTGATGGAGTTTTCTCACTCTTCCAGTTCTTAGCAAATACAATCCTAGCCGCTGTTAATATATTTACAATCAAATGCTTCAAATTTTTATTATATATATCAGGTAAGATTCCCAATAAAAAAATCTCTGGTTTCAAGTCTATATGTGTCTTTATCATTTTTTCCAACCATATGCGGATTTTAGTCCAATATTTTCTAGCGTCCTCACAAGTCCACCACATATGGTAGTATGAGCCAGGTATCTGATGACATTTCCATCTTTATTATTAATGTTGTATCTGGGAGGACGGTTCAAGAACGGAGGCAAGACTCAGACAGTAACTAAAGCTCTTTATTTGTGACTTCAGGTCTGAGCAACTAAACCCAGCCGCAGCAGCCCCTTATATAGGGCTGGTTGCAGTTAGGCAGCCAATGAAGGCGATTTGAGTTTGCCGCTCTTGGCAGGGCCAATCACGGCAGCCCGTTTACTGGCCAATCGCATCAGTCTATGGCGACCAATCACGATCTGCTATTCACAGGCCAATCAGATTTGCAGGCTTTCGAGCCTGCTAGTCCCGAACACCCCTCCCCTCTCAGTTCCGCTTAAGGGGTGGAGTAATATAGTCTCGCAGGTAGGCAGGTCTTCGCACCTGTCTACCTGACTTACGCAATTCCAATTGTCCATGTTCAAATTCGGGTTCAGATGGACTGTTTGCTGGATCAAACAGGAACGGTGAACCGGTGCCATGGTTAGGGCTCTCTTCTAATGCCCCCGGGGTGATAGAGTCCTCAGCTTCATTGCTACTGCTATGGCTCCCCGGGCTCGCTGAACCTGCTTGGCTGCTGCTTCTTGGTGAAGTGTTCGTCTGACCAGGTTCAACTACAGCTGGTGAGTATTGCAAGCTATGGTGGTGATCTCGGTGTTAGTTCAGAATAAACAGGTGTTGGTTCTATTTCCGGGCTCCCGGCTTCCCCTCCCCCCTCCCGGTGTCAAGGTCAGGGTCAGGGATGGAAGTTGTGGTCAGTCTGGAGCGTAGCTGGTCAATATGGCGTTTCCACGCTCTGCCATCAGTGGTGAGTAGACGGTAGGAGGAGGGACCCGTAACTTGAGTTACTTGAGCAGGAATCCAGAGGGATCCCCAGAAATTTTTTTTTGCAAATACGAGGTCTCCTACCTTAAAGGCGCGGTGCTTGCTGCTGGAACCCGGGGGCTTTTCCGGGGTGTAGGCAGGGTGCAAGCGGTCTAGAGGCGATCTGAGTTTCCTGGCCATCAGGAGTTCAGCTGGGCTCTTGTTAGTCATGCTGTTAGGTGTGATGTGTTGAAGAGGCAGCATTCTAGTGACTTTATCGTAGATGTTACCTTGTTCCATTTTCTGTAGGGTTTTCTTTGTGAACTGAACCATTCGTTCAGCCCTACCATTCGCTGCTGGATGGGCCGGCGATGTGAGTGCATGTCGGATGCCCCGTTCAGCTAGGTATTGTTCAAAGGCTAAGGCAGTCATTTGGGGCCCATTGTCAGAAACCAGGACATCAGGTAGGCCGTGTGTGGCAAAGAGTCTGTTCAATTTCTTGATGACTGCCTCAGTAGTGGTTGTTTTCATTTTATTGACCTCAAGCCAGTTAGAATACCCATCTACAGTTATTAGGAAAGTGTGGCCTCTCGTAGGTCCCGCAAAGTCAATATGAATGCGAGACCAGGGACCCCTGGGTGTTTCCCATTCTGCTGGTGGAGCTTTTGGTGGGGCTGAGTGGTTTTCCTGGCATCTGTTACAAGAGGCGACCCAGGTTTCGATTTGTTTGTCCATACCTGGCCACCAGGCATAACTTCTTGCCAGCGCTTTCATACGCATGATGCCCGGGTGTCCATCGTGTAGCATTTGCAGGACTTTTTTTTGTAGTTTAGTTGGTATAACAGGTCACCCCATAAAACTCACCCTCTTTGTGAGAAAAGCTCTGTCTGTCTGTTTTTGAATGGCTTAAAGGTTTCCTTGGGGTCGTAGTCTAGTCCACCCAGCCAAGAACTTGTGCCAAACAAGAGTCTCTTTCGGTTTCAAAGGCGATGTCCTGGGCCGTTAGTGGAGGTGAGGGAATTGTCTTGATTTGTAGTACTGGGAGCGTGGGAGCTGGGTCTTCCTGTGGCTCAGGTAGTGGCGAGCGCTAGTCCGGAACACCCCCCTTTCCCACAATCTATTTAGAAAGGGCCGTGATAAGACGGAATGACTTTTGGGGGGTGGAAGAGAGATTCTTCCTGGGGAAGAACCAGATAAGAGGAGGACACCTACAGCTGCATAGAAAAAGGGTCGGTGGGAGATTTGTACTTTCTGACTCCCCAAATCTTGTCAGTGCATCATTACAGCGAAGTGGGCCTAGCTCAGGTTTCCTGTCTGGGCTTCCTGGGAGAGGATGACCCTGACAATTTTCTTCTTCAGAAATCCATGTTTCTGATAACCAGCCTGTTGCTTTCAGGGAGATCATAAATCTCCTTTTTTCTGTTGTTCAACTATATTTTGTGAAAATCTATATTGTCAAAATATGATCGACAAATTTTTGTGAACTTTTTTCCTTCACTTGTAAGATAGGGGTAATACCTATTTTCCTAATGAAGCATGTGTGTAAATTATACAACTACGGAAGAAAGATTCAAATGTGAAAAAGCGTCTGGGATAAGAAACAAAGTTTTGTGCTTTTAAAATTGCTGCATGTTCCCATTCTAGTTCCATCCTTTCCTGGAGAAGAATGAGTTTGTCAATATTTCGGACCTTCAACTCTACATGGACCCAAATGGAGAGGCAACAGGAGATCTGTTCATTTGGGGCTTCTTGGTTCTTCCCAGGGATGATCCCAAGAGAGAGGTTCTGGCGTATTTTAAAAGACAGAGACTTTCTATCAACCAAGATGTTCTTTCACAACTAAAGTTGTTCAACAAGGTAGGAGAAAGTTTTGCTGTCTTTCCTCTGTTTTCCAAAGCCTGAGGTCCCATTTCAACAGGGCTGATGCTATTCCCCAAAGATGGTTGACCTTCACCGAGAATTGAATCTGGGCAGGAGAAACCAGATTTTTTCCCTTAGGCTCCTTAGGAGGCTTCGATATTGTTCCATTTTGTGGACCACGTACACATAACACCAGTTCTATAGAACTGGACAGAACCAGTAGAATCCCACCCCTGGTTCCATCTCTCCAGACTTTTCTATTTAATAAAGTCCTTTTTTTTTTTTTTTGGAAATGTGAGATGCCAAAAGCAAAAGAGAGGAACTAAAGGAAGAATCTTTCATATCTCCAACCATTTGGAAATAGTGAAAGATTTTGTATTTACTTAAGTGAAGACCGGAGTCTAATATCTAATATCTTGTCTAATATCCATTTTTACCTCCATTTTCCCTGGACGGAGAGTCCTAACACATTTCCTTTGGAAATCCTGTTTGTTTTTCTGCTCAGTGCTTTCTCAATCTGAATGTGTGGAAAGTTGTCATCCTGGATTTGTCAAGAGGGCTCGAGAAGAAGAGCCAGTTTGCTGTTACGACTGCGTTCCTTGTCCGGAGGGGACTTTCTCCACTCAAAAAGGTGGGTGACACCAGAGGAAAATGGGAGGCCTGGTGGAACTGGATCCATCCAGAACATTGTCATGAAAGTGGGAATTAAAAAAGACTTTGAAGCATAATTGATTTCTGGTTTATTTCCAAAATGCCCCATTTCTTATCTAAACAGAAGAGCAAAAAGACTGTGAAGGAAGGGCTGGATAGAGAGAGGTGGCTGTGGCAGATTGGGCAAGCTTTACTACTGCCAGAGAAAATATTTCTTCTTTTTAGCTTGGATGTGTCCTTCCTTCCACATTTACTTCTCTAGGAACACCTGAGTTCCTTGAAATGTGAGGAATGGTTTTAGGTCCACCACCTGAAAGTAGAATTGCAATGCAGTCTACATGGGTTCCCTTTGAGGAACACTGAAAAGGTATTGCTGATATATGAGATACACAATGTGGTGGCATGGTTATTGATTCCTGTATCTGGCTGCACCCATATCACCACTGCTCCAATGGCCATTCCAAATTATTTTCAGCAGTCACTTGATCCGCCAGCCACCTCTGAGGCAAGTAAACAAGAATTGCCACCTGACAGATAAGTTTCTCTAGAAAGATTAATTGATTCATTATTTACCTTTAGTAATGCAAGTTCCTATCAATATTCTGAACATTACAAAGGAAATCTTTCAAGTCCTAAGCCTTCACTCAATTTCATACCCTATCAAAAATATATCGTAGCTATATTTTTTAACAAGTGATACACTTATTTTCTATCTCTGGAAATATTAAGAAATCCATCCCAGAAAATGCTCTCAATAATCACTTGTTGCCAAAGAACGTACAATATATCTTGAAATGCAAAGGACAAAGAAATATGCGGTTGGTTTTTTTCCCTCCTCAGATACAGAAAAATGCACCAAGTGTCCAGATGATAAATTTCCAAATAAAAAAAGAGTCCAATGTATCCCCAAAGTGATAACCTTCCTGTCTTATGAAGAACTTCTCGGCACCATCCTGGTCTCTTTTGCCCTATTCTTGTTCCTAACCACAGGCCTTGTTTTAATCATCTTCATTAAATACCGAGAAACTCCCCTTGTCAAAGCCAACAACCGGGATCTCTCCTACATCCTCCTGGTCTTCCTTCTGCTTTGCTTCTTGTCGTCTTCTCTCTTCATTGGTCAACCAAGGAAAGCCACCTGCCTTCTCCGACAAACAGTTTTCAGCATCATCTTCTCAGTTGCTGTTTCTTCTCTCTTGGCCAAAACCATTATGGTGGTGCTGGCTTTCCTGGCCACAAAACCAGGAAACGAGCGAAGACATGGTTGGGGAAGCGTTTGGCGAACTCCATCATCCTTTCTTCTTCTGGTGTCCAAGTTATCATCTGCTCCATCTGGCTGGGAGCTTCTCCCCCCTTCCCTGACTCTGACCTCCACTCCCAGCCTGGAGAGATCATCCTGCAATGCAACGAAAGGGCTGTTGTCATGTTCTATGTCACCCTCAGCTACATGGGCTTCCTGGCTGCCGTCTGCTTCACGGTGGCTTTCCTGGCCAGGAATCTGCCTGGGGCCTTCAACGAAGCCAAGCTGATCACCTTCAGCATGCTGGTCTTCTGCAGTGTCTGGGTGACTTTTGTGCCCACCTACCTGAGCATCAAAGGGAAACACATGGTGGCTGTGCAGGTCTTCTCCATCCTGGCCTCCAGTGCTGGTCTGCTGGGCTGCATCTTCGTCCCCAAGTGCTACATTATCCTTCTGAGGCCAGACCTGAACACAAAGGAGCATCTCACAGCCAGAACAAATGTAAAAACATGAGATATAGCATCATTATGATAGTGGAAGAATTGTTCATGTTTCTTTTATTTGATTTCCATTTAGATAGTACGCAGGAGTCAAAGAAAATGATATCTGTATGTTTCAAAATGGGGAATTGTTGAACGACTGGAATTCTTGCAGTTCCCTCCCCTTTCAATAAATATTGCTAAAGAGACCTCTGTAAAATTGAGAGGAATTCAGCTGTTCAGCAACAGATACTGAACTTGACACCTTATTAAAAAATGATTGAGGTACTTGTTCCAACTGACAGCAGCTAAACATGTGGGTGGGTGTGAGAGAATGAGTAGGAAATGAGGTCAGGAGGAAACTGTGGGAACCAAACACCAGCCTGATTGCCTGATCCTCTCCCTAAAAGTGCCAGAATGATGTGAAATGCCATGTTTTTATTTTATTAAATTATTTTATTAAATTATTAAGGACTATATTAAATAGAGAAGTCTGGAGAGATGGAACCAGGGGTGAGATTCTATTGGTTCTGTCCAGTTCTATAGAACCGGTTGTTATGATACTGCGCAGGTCAGAGAACCAGCGAATCGCACCACTGGCTGGCCCTGCCCCTCTTCTCCCGCCCCTCCCCTCTATGCCCAGTCAGTCCTTTTCGCGCATGTGCAGCATTCCCTGCAACCTGCTTTTGCCCACTTGCCAGGCTAGCCATTGCTGCATGCCTTCTGTTGTGGCCCTGCCTGATCTCCCTGGGTGAGGGAGGCTCTGCTAGCTCTGGAGCCCAGTCGCCAACCTGCCACTGCTGGTCACTTTTCCCCCCCCCCCCCGCCTTTTGCTGCCACCACCTGCCGCCCTCACCCCCAGTAGGGAAGGCCCAGCAGCTGCGGTGAATCCAGGCGGGGGGGAGAGATGCAGACTGGTGGGGACCTGCGCTACATTTCGTTGTACTGGAAGACATGTGGAGAGGCTCGAGTTCTCCTACTGCTGGGAGAGCAAGAGAGTCTTTCCCTCACTGTTCCAGGTGGTAGAGAGAAACAGGATTCAAGCGGGCTTCTTCTCTGCCACCCAGAGCTGCCCATTTCCCTATTGGGGAGGAAGTTGCAAACTTTTCGCTATCCCGGGAAAGACTCTCTTGCTTTCCCACCATCAGGAGAACACGAGTCTCTCTACATGTCTTCCCGTACAGCGAAATTTAGCTGGGAATCACCGCAGCTGCTGGGCCATGCCGGTGGGGGACATAGGTGAGGGGGGACAACCAGGGAGCATGGCTCATCTTCCTGCCATCACTTCCCCCTCCTGATCGCAGCCCCTTTGTTGGTCCCAGAACAATCACCCTTGGATGGCCCTGCCACACCCATCCGGTCGCACCCATGTCGGCAAAAGGCTTCATCATTTTGAATGATTTGGGAAAGGACGTGGAGGGTCCTGCAGTGGCCAGCACAGGAGCACTGCTGAGAAGCGGGGAAGTGGCCTTCTAGTGGTCCAACCTGGTGTTCAGGCCGCTGGTGGGCCACGGGAAATCAGAGCATCGAGGGAAAGGGGGATTGCCAGGGGAGCCACTCTCTCCACACCGAATTGGGACCATTTGGGGTAGTCCTAGAAATTGGGTGAGACGAGGCGCAACTCCTTGCCTTCTTAACTCAGGGAATGGCTGTTTTCTGCAGGAGGAAGACTGTGGAGGGGGGAAGTCTACCTGAGCGACTCCGGTGTCTTTGCCAGATTATTTGGACTCTTACAAATGAGTGCAGCTAAAGGCACTGCTGTCACATGTCAGCCCAGGCCTCACCCCATGGCTCCGTAAAGCCAACACCAAAGAAGTGGGAGATCAGGTGAACCTGTGGTGCAATGCTCACTGGGATCTCAGCCACTCCAGGCCATCCAACCTAGTGAAGAGCACCAAGGAGAGCTTGCTGGCTTGGCCCAGCTGTGGCTTTGAGATACACACACACACACACACACACACACACACACTCACAGAGTGGTGGAGAGAGAGGGGAAGATAGGGAGCCAGCCACTTCACTATCCCCTATTGTCACTCTTATCTTCTCACACTGCTCCATTTTGTGAACCATCTATGGTTTAGTATCTCCTTCAAGCTGCTGAGAGACCCACAAGGGCTGGGGAATGTGTCACTAAGAGCTCCAGGTTTGTTTGCTCCTTGTGCCCAAACTAGCAAAGAACAAGGGAATTCTGTTGACCAGGGCCTGAATTCAGATGAATTTTAATCGTGATTGGTTAGAGGTCCTTTTGGTCCCATTGGGAGAGAAGCTTCGTCCTGCTTAGGGAAAAGTGTCCCCTGAAAGGGCAGGTTCATAGTTGGGGAGGTTCTTAAAGAGACCAGACCTGGTCAGACTTATCCATGCCTCTCTTTTACACACACACACACACACACACACACACACACACACACAGTGGGTGGGGGGAGAGGGGAAGATAGGGAAAGAGGCAGAGAGAGAGACAGACAGAGAGAAACAGAGAGGGGAGAAAGAGAGAGAGAAAGGGGGAAAGAGACAAAAAGAGGGAATGAGAGAGGAAGAGAGAGACAAGAAAGAAAAGAGAAAGAGAAAGAAAGAAAAGAGAGAAAGGAAGCAAAAGGAAGAAAAGGGATAGACAAAGAAAGGGAGAGATGGAAGGAAGGGACAAAGAAAGAATAAGAAAGAACGGGGGAGAATGGAGAAAGTGAATGAGATATATGAATGGATAGTTAAATACATGGAAGGAGGGAGGGAGGGAAAGAGAAAAAAGGGAGAGGAAGGAAGGACATAAACCCTGGTTTCAGAAGACTCTTTGAAGCAGCAATCTTCAAACTCAGGAGCTTCATGTTGCAGATGGAAAACAGACGTGCAAAATCCTCTTTCAACCTTCTTCTTTGAGACCTGGGGATGCAGAAACCCATATCCCATGTTCCCCTGCCTCCCTTTCCTTTGTTTTAATAATTTTTTTATTTTTATATTTAAAAAAATCATCTTTCTGGGGAAACTGCGTGGTTCCAGGTTTTTACATTTCAATACAAAATGACCACAGTTACATATTCATCTTTCATGTTCAATTTCATATTGTATTATTACTTATTCCATTTTCCTTTAAATATTCTCAAATATTCTTATATTCATTACACTTATCCAATTCCAATTCATATAACTTATTTCATTGTTCTTTAAATATTCTCATATCTTGTTTTACGGTATTATCTAAGGTTCTTATTTCATTTCTATATTCAGTACATATATTTACTTTTATCTGTCACATTTGCAATTTCATCACATGCTATTATTCCATTCAGTGTTCAATAGGTTCCATCCTAATTCTAATTACCAGATGTCCCCTTTAATTGTCAATTCGAGCTTGCCACCCCTTTGCCTTATCCACTCCCCCAATTTATTCCCTTTAAATCATTATAAAGTTTTACCATAGTACTGTCATTTTTTAATTATCACATTCTACATTAATAACAATCTAACTACTACATATCACACATGTATTTATGTATATGTGTGTGTGTGTGTGTATATATGAGATTCCGCATGGTATTTTTTTTCTCAATTACATTCTAAATCATCTATTTCAAAAATATTTATTCAATTTTGGAAACTGATAATAGTCTTTCCATTACAATTCTGCATTTTAACTTTATTCACTGCTTTATTAAATATAAATTAATATTCTTACAGTAAATTCCCATTTCCATATCTATTTCAATTAAATCTATGTCTGGTTTAACAATAATCCTTAAAAGAAAAATATCAGTTCCATTCTTTGCCATTTTTAAATCTATCTTCTTATATATCACGACACGTTACCTTGCAGAATCCCCCTTCCTCTTCTTCTTCTACCCATTGTCTCTCATTCTCCTGACTATATAATTTTTTTTCATTGTTGTTTGCTTTCCACTTCCCATCATTTTCTGGTCCTTTCTCTTAATTCCCCTTTTTTCCTTTATAATTTCTCTCCATTTCTTATTCCAATTATTTATTTTATCCCCCTCCCTCTCTTGATTTCTCCTCTGTAATTCCCACTTCTGCTGTTTCCTTTTCCTTTCTTTAATTTTCCAAACAATTCCCCCTTTAATTATTACATCAAACCTCAAATTTTTAACTTTAATTCTTTTTTTCTTGTTTTAATGTTGTTCCACTTGTTCTTTAGGGCTGGTTTCCTCTTTATTTCACTCCACCCCCTCGGTTTTTCTTTGTTCTTCTTTAATCTGCATTACCATTTCTAATTTTTGTAATATAATGCTGTACATCTCCAAGCTTTCTTTCATCATTTCCTTCCTATTTTGTTGTTCCAATTTTTATTTCCACACACATTTCTCCCATTTTGTACACTACTTCTTTTATTTTCCTTTCTTTAATATTTATGTCCAATCCAATTGTCTAGTAGTTTATTGCAACCAGCGTCCTTTATATTAAATTTCAACAGTCAGTGTCCATAAATCTTTGTTTCCAGCTTCCTTCTGTTGATTTCTTTTCCAACTTTTTCCCAAAGTCACCAAATAATCCCAGGGCAATTTCTTCATGTATCTTTTTTCCCTTGTAATATTCTAGTATTTCACTTTTCAGGGTTTTTATTTTATTATAATGGAATTCCTTTTGTTTCCTTTCAAATTCCAATTTTAAAAAGACTTTTCAAAGAGTCACTGAAATTTTCCCTTTGCCATTAAATGGCAGGCTCAGTTCTGTTTCCACGTTCCACCCTTTCTTTTCCCTTTTTCCCTTTTTAAACTTTCATTAATTTCATTAATTCCAGTTATTAGCTATTCTTTCTGTTCTGGACTAGCAGGCTCGTAGCCTACAAATCTGATTGGCCCGCTGAAAGCCGATCGTGATTGGTCGCCATAGACTGATGCGATTGGCTAGTAAACGGGCTGCCGCGATTGGCCCTGCCAAGAGCAGCAAACTCAAATCGCCTTCATTGGCTGCCTAGCCACAGCCAGCCCTATAAAAGGGGCTGCTGTGGCTGGGTTTAGTTGCTCAGACCTGAAGTCACAAATAAAGAGCTTTAGTTGCTGTCTGAGTCTTGCCTCCGTTCTTGAACCGTCCTCCCAGATATAACACTGGTGACGAGGATGGGATGTGGAGGCAACAGAAGCTATTAAATTGAGCTAGCTGAAGGAGCACGTGGCTGACAGAGCGCAACGATGGCGACATGGCCAGCAGCGCTATACCACCCGCACCATTCGATCCAGCTAGCGAGGACTGGGACTCATACATGGACAGATTTCAAATTTTCCTGGAGTCCAACAACCTCAAAGATGCCACACCCAGCAAGAAACGAGCCGTTTTTCTAACCCATTGTGGATCAGCTGTTTTTAAGATGGCTAAAGCACTAGCGAAACCAGCTGAAGTTAAAACGAGGGATTGGGACACCCTTGCTCCCATCCTGCGCAACCATTACACCCCAGCAGTACCAACTCTCATTCGGAGGCATGATTTTTATCAGAGGGACTAACGTGAAGGTGAGAGCATTGGGGATTTTGTGGCAGACCTGAGGAACCTGGGTGGCTTGTGTGGCTTCGCCAAACTCGAGGAAGCCATGAGAGATTGCATCGTCCTTGGCCTCAGAGACCCAACCACTCAGAGCAAGATCATGGCCAAGGGAGACATCTCGCTTGCAGATGCCATAGCAGACGCCACAGCAACCAAAGCCACTCATAAATTGGCAGCACGAATGCGTCGAACCAGCAGGACCAACCGCCAACCCACCAATGATGCTGGGAAACCTCCAGACAAGTACACATCAACCACCCATCACAAAGACGTCAAGTCATCCTCAGATAGCGAGGAAGAAGAAGTTCACAGGCTCCGGTCAGAACATGAGCAATGGGACCAGCGGGGTCGCAAAGCCAACTACCAATGCGCCAGATGCGGGGGAAACCATCCCCAATTCGAATGCAGATTCTTAGATGCCATATGCCGTTTTTGTGAGAAACGGGGAAACATTGCGAAGGTATGCAGAAACAAGAGAAATTCCAGCCCCAGACGGAGAGGGAGCAGCCCAAAGAGAAACTATGGCAACACCACCATGCAGAGGGACCACCCTAGCAATGAGTGGAACCGGTACAGCAGACCCCGAAGGTTTAACAATGCCCCCAGACGAGAGGAGGCTCATCAAACCATCATCATCGGCTACGCTTCATCACTTGATGCTAAAAAGATCCGAGTAGAGGTCATGATTGAAAACAAACCGTGCAACATGGAAGTCGACTCTGGGTCATCACTATCCATGGTATCCCAGAGAACACTCAAGCAGCTAGTCCCCAACATCCGACGCCAAGACCTCAGTAGTCAGAGAATCATACTAAAAGACTACCAAGGCAACCGGATTCCAGTCACAGGTACCCGCCATGTGCAGGTCTC
>NW_020770770.1:0-18804 GCF_900518735.1 Pseudonaja textilis | reverse complement strand
GTATCGCATGCCTGAAGTCCCCTGGGGTTAACCCCTTGAGGGATAGCTTTCGCTTGGAGACTGCATGTGGGGCATTGTTGGATGATGGCAATTGCTTCAGCCAAGGTAATGCCAAATTGTTTGACCAGAGCCTTTTTATTTTGGTGAAAATAAGCATGGCTTTCTCCTGCCGTTAAGGGGGCAGGTTGTGCTTGAGCAGCAAAAACCTGTTGGCAAGCAGTATCGGCTCTGACATTTCCCTCGGAGAGGTATCCCGGAAGGTGCTGGTGGCTCCGAATGTGAGCAATAAAAAAAGGATGTTGACGAGCAGTAATGAGCTGCTGTAAGCAAGAGAACAGTTTTAAAAGGGAAGTCTCCATGGAGGGGGAAAGATAAGAGCCATATATGTGAAATACTACTTGAGTGACAGACAAGCTGTCAGAGATAAGATTGATTGGGATGTGAGAAAATTTTTCCAAGGCTAAGATGACGGCCGCTAATTCTGCTTTTTGGGCTGAGGTCTGAAGAGTTGTACGACAGGAATGCCATTGGCCATCTTCCAGCCAAGTACAAGCACCAATGGTCTTGGAACCATCAGTAAAGATGGTCAAAGCTTCAGAGAGAGGTTGTGTGGAGAGGGGTGAAGGAAAAGTGATGGGTACGGTCTTTATAATTTGAATGCGAGGATCAGCTGGCAAATGACACGATACTGATCCAACCCAATCAGCTAATGCGTATTGGAGATCCTCTGAATTTTGAAAGAGCTGTTCCCAAGTATGTAGTTTGAGAGGAACATATACAGTGCTGGGTTCTATGCCCATGAGGGCTTTGAGATGTGTTCAGCCTTTTTGAATTAATAGGGGCATTTGCATGGGTTTTGTGGTGATTGTTGCACGAGGGGTGTGCGGTAAGTGCAACCATTCAATGATCGTAATACGCTTGCGGGAGGAGACGACTTGTAATAATATGGCTGTAAAAAGATCACATGTTGGAAGGATGGCTAGAGAAACGGGTACATCTGGGTGTATGCGGTCAACCCACTGTTCTCTTAAGGCCTGGTTAATTTTGGTTAGGCAATCTTTCTGTTCTTTGGTTAGTGGAATTTTCTGGGCTGGCTGTTGACAGCCAATAAGAGCTGAAAATAATGGGGAAAGATCATTAGTAGAGATGGACAGGAAAGGTCTGGCCCAATTGATAGTACCTAAACACTGTTGGAGTTGCACCAGTGTGGGGCTAGGGGGAAGATTAATAAGAGGAAGATCTGGTGAAGCAGTAGATCATAAGAGTTTATGGCCTAAATATTGGAAGGGATAATGGGCTTGTATCTTCTCAGGCGCTACATGAAGTCCTGCAGCGGTGAGTTGCTGTGTGAGTTCAGGAATAGTTTTTTGTACGGTGCCTTTTGGCCCTTCAGCTGCTATCAAGATGTCATCCATGTAATGATATACTAAAAATGAGGGGTGGCTCTCTCGAAAGGGGGTGAGAACCTGGTCTACATAATATTGGCACATAGTTGGGCTATTCAGCATGCCCTGAGGTAAAATCTTCCACTGATATCTAGCGGTAGGTTTAGCATTGTTATATTCTGGCACCGTAAATGCAAACAAGAGGCGATCACTTTTATTCAAAGGTATAGAGAAAAAACAGTCCTTCAGATCAATTATAATGAGGTCATAATTATGAGGAATAATATTAGGATTAGGCAAACCGCATTGTAATGCCCCCATGGGTTGGAGGACGGCATTAATGGCCCTCAGATCCTGAAGAAGCCTCCATTTCCCTGATTTCTTTTTTATGACAAAGACAGGGGTATTATAAGGACTTTGTGATGGTTCGAGGTGACCTAAAGTAAGTTGTTCCTTGACTAAACCCTGTAAGGCTAATCGTTTTTCTACAAGTAGTGGCCATTGATCAATCCAGACTGGAGTTGAAGATTTGAGTTGAAGTTTGAGAGGGGTAAGAGTTGCCATTGGCTAAGGAATGGTTAGCGTGGCATGAAATTGAGAGAGAAGGTCCCGTCCCCACAGATTAACGTGAAGAGGAAGGATGACAGGTTGAATGTAGGCAGTAGTGGAGACGCCAGCAGAAGTGGCAGAAAGCCACTTAGAACTGACCTTTGCTGTTTGAACACCGCCGACTCCCCGGACAGAGGGGGCTTCTTTGGTTGGCCAGGTAGGGGGCCACTCAGAGGTACGGATGATGGAAACGTCTGTGCCTGTATCAACCAACCCTGTAAAGAGACGACCATTTAATTGGATGGTCATCATGGGCTTATTTCCTTCCACTGGGCGATCCAAAGCTAACAAATCAGAAGGGGGAGGAAGAATGACAAGAGTGGCAACAATAGAACCCTTGGCCATTGAGAAGGGGCGGTCCCCTATGCAGGCCAGGGAAAGTTTGCTAAAGATTGATCATCATAGAGGAACGGGGCTGCCACCACTCCTTCAATAGTCAGGGTGGAGTTAGGAATGATCAGCAAAGGGTGCTGTGAAGGGACAGGAAATGCTACTGTCAGAGGAAGGGTGATGACAGATCCAGGATCCTCATAGACAATGGATTCGGATAGAAGGACTGGCAAGGAAGTAGGTACAGCCTTTGGAGTGGGGCTAGCTGTTGGCCCCGAAACTAGTTTTCCGGCTGTTGCTGAGCCGGGCGGGGATTGGTGTGGCACTGGCTGGCCCAATGGAAACCATTGTGGCAGCGCGGGCACACAGTTTTTGGTTTGGAACCAGGGGGCTGGCCACGCCCACGAGGGGCGCCGCCGCCACCTGGAGCATGACACTGTGAATGAAAATGGCCAGGCTTCCCGCAATTATAGCAATTTCCCTTCAGGCGAGAGGTGGACAAAGCAAGAGTAGAAGAAAGAACTGGAGCTAAAGCCGCAGTGCGGTGAGATTCCGTGCCTACTTCCTGGCACGCGCGAATATAATCCGCAAGATTTTGAGTTGGCAAGGCTTGAAGGGGCTTGAGAATTTTCTGACAGTCCACATTAGCATTAGCAACGGCTAAACGCATGAGAAGTTCGCTCTGAGCAGCAATATTATCCACCTGCCTGCTAATGGCATCTGTGAGACGATCAATAAAGGAGGTATAGGGTTCAGAGGGCCCTTGAAGGATAGAAGTAAAGGAGTGGGTAGGTTGCGAGGTGTTAGGGAGCCACTTGAAGGCATTTAGCGCAGCTTCCCTCATAATCGGGTACCCCCCGCTCCCATAGTGATCTCTTGCGCGGGGTTTTGCACCGTACCTTGGCATAAGAGATGATCAAGAGTAACTCCTGCTGGTAGTCCGGCTGCAGCAGCAGCGTTAATACCGAGGTGAAATTCATTGTGCCAGGTGGCAAGCGAAGTGGGAGAGAGAAGCATAGAAGCAATAGCTTTCCACTCTGAAGCGAGAACCAGATGATGCATAGAAATGTTGGCTAAAAGTTGGCGGGTATACGGGGAGTCGATGCCATACTTAGAAGCAGCAGTTTTTAATTCCTTTAACAAAGTCTACTCCAATGGGGTATAATGAGGGACAGGATTACCCCCAGCAGCGGGGGTTTGAAGAATCATAGGAAAACAAGAAAGATCATCCACAGAAAGCTTTCCTTCGGCCAAAGCCGATTGAAAGGCATTACAGACAGGAGGATCTGTCGCCACGGCGGAAGGAGGCAACGGAGAAGAGGGGTTCGGAGAAGAGTCAAGGGGTGGGGTGGAGTAGGGTGGAGGTGCCGAGGCAGCAACAGGACAGAGTTCAGCGGAAGGTGGGTCTGAGGAAGACTGGATAGAATCATCGGGAAAGAGAATATTAAGGGCGGCCATAACGGCACGCCAAGAACAAATAATCTGAGGCGGAGCCCTGGGTGGTTCATGCATCCATTTCCCCATCCGTTCCCAAGAGGAACGTTTTTGGAGGCCAAAAAACAGGCCCATTTCATCACTTCCTGTGTTTCTGGAAATACAGGAAGTGATGAAACAGGCCCATTTTTGAAGCCCCCCAAAGGCCTCAAACAGGCCAAAAATCAGCTGCGAAGCATGCAGTGCAGGTAAGGGGGATCGCACACATATGCACAGGGGCTCTTTGCATTGCCTTCTGGGTGCTGGCATGCGAGCATTCATATGTGAGTGCATGTGCAATTTTCAGCACAGTAGCCAAAAAGGTTAGCCACCATTGATCTATGATTTGGGAGCTTGCTAATGCTATTTAATATCATCAAGCTCCTTGCAATTACATAAATATTGTGCAGCTCTCTCTTTCTTTTCAATTATATATTTATTTAGTGTGCTTTTTCTCCAAGCTTCTGAGTCTTGGCAAATACTATTTTCAGGGGAAAGTCCTTTGGAACTAATGACTATGGCCAGGTCCCATCCATTGTAGTAAAATGTCAACCAAAGTACTTCTAAAGCAGTAATACAATTTCATTATTCTTTACAGAAAGACAGGTGGGAAGGAGGGAATTAAAGATAGACTTATCAAACCCATGCTTTTATAAATGTCATTTCTTGGAAATTTATGTCCAGTTGAATGTAACAAAGCCCCTGCTTTTATGGGCCAATAGAGCCAATTCTTCAGCTAGATGCCATTTTCAAGAAATGGTGTGGATATCTGGACAATTTCTTTCTGCAGTTCAGGAGGTCTCCTTTGTTATTTTTACATAGTGCTCATTTTCCTCTAGGCCCTCATGGGCCCTTCAAATGTAATTGCTTAAATTGACAGGTTATGGCATTGTAAATTATAGTAGCATTCAAACCCAGCATCATGCATCTATACCTCCTACTTGTATATGTACAAGCTCCTATAACTGAATCAATGCACAGAAATCAAAATGAAGTTTTCAGTGATAGTTTATAGATCAATAAAGGAGAATATTTATAGCTCAAGATTCAAATGAGGAGTCCTTCATGCTCTCTGTGCTTGGTTGTTTTCTAGTTTGGGTAATGAAACATCTGCAAGAAAACAATCAAGCTCAGAGAGCACCAAGAACCCCTTAGTTTACAGATCACACTTCATGATGATGAAAGAAGTGAAGCTTTTATCACCTAGTGGAGAGAAGACAAGCATTTTCACAGAAACAGGAGTATCTGCAATGAAAAATTAAAAAAGACAACATGCTGGTTATGACTACTGGATCTAAGCTACACTCTTACCCTTTTTGCATATGTGTTGACATCATATGCATATATAAATGATAGAACTTCAATCCCATAACCATACAGTAATCAAAAAAGCAGAAAATCAAAAAATCAACTGCTATTGATAGCAGTTCCTCTAAAATATGTGTGGGTACTAGCTTGTTTCAAAATCCACCTCTACATTTTATTCTTTTACTCATATGTATTTCTGTGTTGAACTATATCTTACAAGTTCAGTAGTAATTACATTCCTTGGCATGGCACTGAAGTTGAATGTGTTAATAAAAAAGTAATTGTACTTCCTTTGTTTCAGCAGGTTTCCCTTAATTACATCGCACTTATATTTCTTCTCAATGCTTATTCTCTCCCAACCAGGGCTCTTTTTAACCATCGGCTGGTTTAATTAATATATATTAAATATCCTACTACATTATTAAACCTCTTTGAAAATCTTTAAACCCAGGCTTAAAACTTCCTACATTTGTGTTGAATGATGGAGACACAGTCTCTTGTGTACAATTTTCAGAAGAGACTGGCTGATTAAAATGAAAGGAATAGTGTTGCTACCTTAGCAATAAGCAGAAGCAAGATAGTTCAAAATATGAAAGGTTTGAGTCTCTTCTTGCAATTTTACCTTCTTACAGTTGAATGCATTTTTAAAGGGATGGAGGAACCCAATGTTGTATTTTTTTAAAAAAGAAAGAAAATGCAGTCACTATCAGATAAGATTGGAGATATTTTTGAAGTAACGCAATATAAATCTTTGAAAGAGTGACTTGAGCTGAAGCAGGTTCAAAGCACACAATAATAGTGACTCCTTCAACTGAATATTTGAATGGATTCATTGCATAGGATTTAACAAGGAGGCAATTTGGAGATTTGACAGATTTTCTGGCTTTTCAGAGTCTCAGTCATTATTACAGTTTTCATTCAATATATGGACAAAGATGAGGAGGGAAGTGAGTGTTGTCATGGGTTATGTACATTAATAGCTTTTTGTAACAAGTTGCCCTGGAAAGAGCTCCACAGAATATATAGGTTTCCACATTATCTTTGCCCACCTCCATTGGTAACAATTTGTATGCCTAACATTATCAAGTAATATATTTTTCTACCCTGTAAGTTTTTTTCAACCCTAAACATACAAAATCCCTCAGTTATTTTAGGTTGTTTCTATTACATACCCTGAAGGCAGGTCAAGAAGTAGCATATGGAAACTTATCAAGGAGATATCCATGTGGAATGGCTTGCCTCAAGAAGTTGTGGGTGCTCCATCACTGGAGGTTTTCAAGAAGAAACTGGAGTGTTATAATACTCCTGCCTTAAGAACAAGTATTAAAAGATTTTTTTTCATGGACTGGAGGTGGTTTGGTTTTGCATGCTCCCTGCATCCTACGGATGGGGCTTCACTTGTTTGTGTGACCCAATTTCTGGCATGCCATGGACTGGTGCTGGTCCATGGACTGGGGTTGGAGACCCCTAGACTAGAACAGTAGTCACCAACTGGTGATCCATTGACCACTGGTGATCCACAGACCATAAGAAAATTTTGGTGGTCCGCAGAAATTTTTTTTTGCATTTTTTATATTGCACTAAATCAGGGGTCCTGGGCCAAATTTGTACAATGAGCATTTGTGTTGCTGCAGAGAGTCTCCCCCTTTGGAGTCATTTTGTGTGGGACAGAGTGGGCAGAAATTCTGACTTGGGGTCTGCTTCAGCTTCCTGGTGCAGGGCTTTGGGTGAAGGCTGGAGAGAAGTGCTGCTGGTGGCAAAGAGCTGGAGGGGCTTGTTCCACTGGGACTGCATAATGGCCTGGAACTGGCTGACCATCTCAGCCTCCAGGTACCGGTACCTGGCCTTGCAGGTCTTCCCTTTGTTTCAAAAGCCTATGCTCGTAGTCCTCAGTGAGGTGCTTCTGCTGAGCCTTCTTCTTGGTCAGATCCAATTTGAACTGAGCCAGCTGTTTTGCCAACTCTTTCTCATGGTGGCTGCTTAACTCCAATAACTGCTTCCTGTTGGGGCCCTAAAGAGCCCAGGCAGGCAGGCGAAGAGTGATTGGGAGGGGAGGGATGAGTAGAAGCTGGCAAGGTCCCCTCAACATGAGTGACATCATGTTGGCCATGCCCACCCAGTCACATGATCACCTAGCCATGCCCACCCAGCTGGTCATTAGGCAAATCATATTAGCAGTACATGGGATTTAAACTTATGAATTTAATGGTCCCTGAGGTCCGAAAGGTTGGTGACCCCTGGACTAGAAGACCTCCAAGGTTCCTTCCAAGTGTGTTATTCTGTAATTCATCTTCACAGCAAGCCATGTAATACAGCTAATTTACCTTCATTTTGTGATCAACCACAGTTCTAAGAATCCTTTTTAGATATACTACTATCAAGGCAGGGACACTCCACCCTATACCCAAGCATTTAATTTAATTTTGCAATTTTCTTGATTAAATTAGAGCTGTCTTCTCTAATTATTCTAAGTATGGACTCTTGTCGAGTATTTGCTCTCTAATAGCACTTGTCTGAACCCTCTTTCATGTGCATAAATTAACCAAATGGCTTTGACTAATCACTCAACAATTTTAGTGGCCATGATTATGTTAAGTTAATTTTCCCCCAGCCAGCCATCATTAATTTACCAGCTGTGGAAGATACATATATTATTGCTGTTGCTGTTGTCTCTTCAGGTACTTTAAATAAAAACAGACTCTCTTGGTTGCCAGTGGATATGATGAAGGGAAGGGAATCAACATTCTAGCTCATTCATTAATCGTATTTTTCTGAAGCATACCTCTCTGAATCCGATGGACACTGACAACACGCAAGGGAAAGTAATCCAATGAAATAGCTTTTCATTTTGTTTCTTTTCCCCCCCTAGTAATTCTGATGATCCTGCTGTGTAGACTGGCTGTTCAGAGACTGGGAAGGTCATTAATATCCCTTCACCATTACCGAAGAAGCTATATTAAACCAGCGGTGACTAAAGAAATGGTGTAATTATGAAGTGGAACATACTCTGCTGCACCACTAAAGTTAATGAAAAACAAAAGATGATCTGCATGTGTGGAGGGGGGGGTGTAGAAAAAGTGATTTCCTTTTCATCTAGCTATATCTGTCTTATGGATACAGAATGTTGGGATACTGAACAAGATTTTCAAGATTACCAAAGCTATTATATTTTCTCATTTGTGGATTTATTCTACTCAACTTTAGTTCTTTAAATGATTTGATTTTGAAATTTGCCATTATACTTTTTATACATTTGTGGGTTATAATAAATTAATGTTTATAACTGGTTGACTATTTATCTCTAGTTTGGGCCCAGTTTCTCAACTCTCTCTCACACTCAAATTCATGATTTTAGCAGCTCTCAATATATGGGATGAGACTTCTATGTGAGAAGTGCCTGCATTGTATGCTGCATAAACACTATCCCACATATCTATGGAGATTCTCAATCATTCAGGTCATGGTTGTCCCAAAGGTGCTCTTCCAAAAGACCACTGGACTTTCTTGGGGGGGGGGGGTGTTTCCTTGAAATATTTTGCTTCTCATCCAAGAAGTTTCTTCAGTTCTGAAGAAATAAATCAAGCTTCTTGGATAAGAAGTAAAACATTTTCAAGGGAAAAAAACCAAACAAGTCAAATTTCCTTTTGAATGAGCACCTTTGGATCTACCCCAAATAATGTACACATGTACTTTTTTTCAAATATGCATGTATGCTGCAGTCCCTGATCAAAGTACATCCACTAATAAGTTAAGGACAATACATCAGGCAATTACTCTAATCAAAATGATAGTGAAAATGTATGTCTCCTGGTGGCAGCTAGATAGGCATTAGAGAAGCAAAGAAAGTTCTTTTTATTATCAGAGAGAGCAGCATGGTCTTTGAAGGGATATTAGTTTTACAGATTTCCGGCTGACGTTGAGACAAGACCAGAAGCAGAGAATGGAGTCCCCATTGCTGCCTAGTTTCTCACTGTTTATAGGCTCCAGAAAGAGCCAAAAACTACCTTGGAGGGACAGTGAAGCTAAGGAGGGGCACTCCATGAAGTCCTGGGAGAGCATGCAGGAACACCGGAGCTTTTTCCCTCTATGCCACAAGGGAGAGAATAGGCTGGTCAAAATGGCCACCACAAAGTTGGGACAGCAGTGAACACCTAAGCGTTGTGCTGAAGTGGAGATAGTGAAGAGTGTCTGGATTTGGGTTGAGAAGAATTTGCTTTTTAAAAAACTTAACCCAAAAGACTTTCCAGGAAAAAAGGGAACTCACAGTTATTTTTAAAGTGGCAATACAAGCATTTTGAGAAGAATTTAAAATCGGGGTGTGGGGGGAGAGAAATAAAAATTTTTGGAAAATATAGAAAATTGGAACTTTAAATTGGACATATACAGTACTGAATAGGCATTTTTAAATGCTGGAACCATATACCTAAAAAGCCAATATCATCCTTATTTTGGATTGTTATTTTTAAAATTGGAGAAAACTAGTTAAAATTGAAACGGAGCACCACCTGCTGATGGAAGGAA
Organism: Pseudonaja textilis; assembly: GCF_900518735.1. The sequence continues at coordinate 9,178 of NW_020770770.1, read as the reverse complement.
GGCATAACATACAACAAAATTTGGAAATATAACTAAATAACTTTCAATATAAGAATGAATTTATAGATTTATGAGGCTTTTGAAAATCCCTGAGACAACCCAGAGGAACAGTTTGATTAATTTGGAGATATAAAGCTACAACAACTTTAAATTCTGTGAGAAGTGACTTTGGTTTGGACCCCAGAAAACTACACTACAAAACTTAACTGGTGGAGGAATTCATGAATGTATTGCCCTTGGATTACTTAAAAGAAATAGATTGATTAAGTTTGGGACTTAAAGATTCCTGGATGCTGGACTTATAGCTTGAAAAGTGAGGCTTGGTTTATTGTTGGACAATTGAAATAAGAAAAGGAATAAATAAGAACAAAGATGAGTGGAATTTGTAGAGAAATTGTGTTGGAACTACAAGCTATAAAATACATCATGAATAGAGGATTTGAGGACATTTTGAAAAAAATACAGGGCATGGCAGAAAAGCTGGAAATGGAGATGCAAGCAACAGAGACAAGCAACAGAAAAAAAAAAAGAAAGCAAAAAAAAAAACAAGAAAGCAAAGGAAAGCAAGGAGGGTGGGGAGTTAACTGGAAGTATAACCAAAAAATAGAATGGACTAAGCAACAAATGAAAACAAAAGACAACAAGGAAATAAAATTTAATATGTTAAGAATTGATGCAAAAAAACAAGGGCAGAATGTTTTAACGGGAAAAAAACGGGAAATGGAATTTCAGAGAAAATATCCTGAGAGGATGGGGTAAAACCAGATATTTGGAAAAAGAGACAATGGAATTTAACAGAAAAGGGAGGAATGAGTAGGAGGAAAGGTAAAAAAAAAGAAAAAGAGGCAAGCTAAAAAGTGATGAATCAGTATTTTATTGAGAATCAGATGATGGCTGAAAAAGAAAAGATACGGGTTCCACATGAAAATGTATATTATTATTTAAGATCTATAACTGTTAATTGTAATAAACATGAAATTAATATATTAGGTTATTAGCATGAGAGATATATAATTGAACTGCAACAAATATGAAAATTAATATTGAGACTTCCAGTTTGAGCTTTTCGGCGACAGACCGAAATCTGCGATTGTGCGTGGTTTCAATCCAAGCTGGCTGGATTCGGGGCTAAGCCACCCCGTAGAGGTGGTGAAGAGGGGGGAGACCGCCAGCAGGGTCGAGGAGAGTTGCATCTCTCCTCCCCAGCTGGCCATTACTCCCTTTCCTGAAGGCAGTTGCAGCGGTGGTCAAAATGGCCACCTCAAAGAAGAACTCGAAAAGAATGTGCAGGAGGAAGATAAGAAGAGAAAGTTTTGGTTGACCGGGTTGAACTGAAAAAGCAATAACATAAGGTACCCTGGAATCTGAACTATTAAGAATAACATTGTTCCCAAGAAAGATTTTGAAGTGGCGAAGGAGAGATGGCAGGGAAAAGATTTGGCTTTTTTTTCCTTTCCTTCCTCATATTGAAATCTAAGAGATTTAAGTAAAGAAATTGACAAAAATCCACTTTGACATCAATAGGCATTCAAGCTGAAAATAAAATGTCAAAGGGATAACAAAGACTTTTGGATATTCAAAAACTTTTAAAAGAAGGAAAGGAGAGAAAAGGAAAAAATAAAAGGGTGGGATCTGGAGAAATGGAGGAGACTGCCTGGAAGTAAAAGGAATTTACAACGAAACTTCAGCAAGATCCCTAAAAGATACATTCTAACTGAAACTTAACAAGATAATAGAAACTTAACAAGATAATAGAGCCTCAGGAAGAGAAAGTGGAAAAAAGAAGCAAGAAGAAACAGCTTTGGATTATTTGGATTACTTGGTGGTTTTTTGGATTTTTGGTTATTGGATTTAAATGACTAAAATCAATTGGGTGGTTGCTTAAAAGTATTTAAAATGGCATCACTCTTGGAAGAACTGAAAATGGAACTTAAAAAACAGAAAGAAGCACAAGAAGGAAGAGGCTTTTTTGGCTTCATATTTCAATTTTTAGAAATGGAGATCTAGAACTATGAGAAACAACAAGAAATGCTTGTAGAACAAGAAGAGCAGGACAAAGAAGAAGCCATCTTTAATGACCAAGTAATTTTAACTGGGGGGGGGAGAAAGGGGGAAAAGAGAGTGAAAAGTTTAAGATTTGAAAAAACAACCCCCAAAAAGAATAGTTTGAAAAGTAATTACAATACTAGGAAGAAACAGAAGAGTGGATTACAGAAGAGAGAATTAGAATGTTTATCTTTTGCTTTTTTTTTTTTTTTACTGGAGTGGCAATTGGCTGCTCTTGCTTTTTCTTTTCAATTTTTCTATTAAGTACTCTAAGATGAACAGAAAGATACCAGCTTCTTCAATCCCGACTTCTTCCTCCTCACCATCTGGAGGACAACGATCAATACAGGTGATGTTACAACAAGAGAAGGAGAAAGAAGTGACACTGCAGATGATTATGCAAGGAATTCAAAAGATACAAGTGAAAACAGATAATATTGAAAAGAGAACGGAGAATATTGAGCAAAGAATGGAAAAGACAGATGAGAAAATTGAAAATATTCAACAGAAGATGATGCAATACGAGAACAAAATTAAGAAAAAACAAGATGTACAAAGAGATAAGAAGATTGGAGATATGGATACCTGACTGAGTGAAGTGGAAAGACATAAGGGCAGATCTCTGCAATCATTGGGATGGGAAATTGATAGATCAGAATTCTATCTTAAATTTCAAAATATAGAAGAAGACAAGGGTGAAAACCTTGCTGAAATGATGACAGAAATCCTGGCAAAAGCATTAGAGGTAACTAAAGAGAAGATGATGGATGAAATGGACGAGGTTTTTTTGTGTCTATACAAGATATGCAACGAGAAATAAACTGCCAAGAGAAGTTCATATCAGATTTACTAACAAAATAATTAAATTACAAATACTGCAGGCAGCAAGAGAAAAAACACTAAAGTACAAAGATAAAGAAATAGTGGTACTGAAACAGGTACCGAGAAGAGTGAGAGAGATAAGAAGAGAATATTTATTCTTGACCAAAGAGTTACTTAAGAGAGGAATAAATTACAGGTGGCTGATACCTGAAGGTCTCATGTTTACCTGGCAGGAACAAAAACACAGAATTGATACAGTTGAAAAAGCTGAGTTATTCTATCTGGAATATTTTAGATGAAGGGAGGAGGATACAAGAAAAGAAGAGTTGTTAATTCAATTTCAAGAGGAATCTACAGCAGTAATTGAAAAAGGAGAAGGAGCCGTAGGTGGTGTACCCAGAGAACAACGAGAACCAAGATCTACTAGAGCAACAAATCCTTTTTTTAAAAAAAAGTATTGGTTTTTAAGACAAACATAGACAAACAAAACATAAAAACATCAAGCCATTTTCCATATATATATATATATGTTGTGAGTCGGAGGTTTGAGCCTGCCCTGTTAGAGGACACAGACTTGGATAATGAGGAAGAGGAGGATTTGGCTCCGAGGTTTGAGCCTGCTTTGTTAGAGGACACAGACTCGGACAATGAGGAAGAGGAGAATTTGGCTCTGAGGTTTGAGAGGATTAGAGGATTTGGAATTGCCTTCCTCCCCAGGACTTTCCTCTTCGGCAAAACCTTCCTCCCTGGTTGTGCCTCAGGTGTCAGCAGATAACCAGGAGGGCGTATCAGAGCCTCTGGCTGAGGAATGTTGGTTTGATGCGAGGCAAAGACGCAGGCAAAAGCATGAGATGCGACGCAGAAAGAAAGGACGAATCAGAGAATGAGATGAGGGACTGACACGCCCCATAGGGAATAAAAGTGGGTGTGTTAGCTCTGGGTTCTTGTTCAGGACAACGTGTTATTTAGTGAGAGAAGCTTCTGAATTATCCTGTGTGTGGCGACAGCTTGTGATTTATGTTCCTGTTTCCTTATCAGACTTGGCAGACAGCTTGCGTGAGACTACCAAGAATGTTATTGGCTTAAGGGATTTAACCCTGTAATTACCGGACTTGCCTGCTTATTTGTGTTTCAGTTGGAAATTTGGATTTATTACTTTGTTTGTACAGGTGAGACATAACATTTTTGTCCCAAACCTTAACAAAACCCATCTTTTGACCAGGATGGGTCAACAGCAGCAGCAGCAGCAGCAGCTTAATCAGCTGCAGAATGATAACCAAGTTTTACAGCAACAAGTTACTCAGCTGATTAATCAACTCACTCTGCTGCAGGCTCGTGCTGCTCCTCCTGCCCCTCCCTGTAGGAAATGCCCAGTAGCTGTGCTGGATAAGTTCTCTGGGCAGCCTGAAATGTTCCTGGCTTTCATGGGGCAGTGCCAGTTGTTTATGGCTCTGAGGCCGGAGGATTTTCCTGATGACTGGGCTCGGGTGGGGTTTGTAATAAGCCTTCTTTCGGGGTCGGCTGCCAGGTGGGCCACTCCTTTGTTGGTGCAGGACAGTCCATTGCTAACAGACTATCAGGGGTTTTGGCGTCACCTGAGACTAATGTATGAGGACACCATACGGGCTCAGACAGCAGCCAGATGCCTGAAGGAACTTCGCCAGGGGAAACACCCCTTGCAGGCGTTCATTTCAGAGTTTCGACTGCTCTGTTTGGACCCTGCATGGAATGATGCAGCTTTGATAGACACTTTCCAAGATGGCCTGTCGGAGGATATACAGGACGAGTTGGTTCACGTGGAGGCGTCCCCGACCCTTGATGCTCTGGTGGTACAATGCTTACGCATTGACGCCCGACTTCAACGGAGCAAGACTCAACGCCCAGTTCCAGAGCAGCCATCCACCTCATTGCCACAGCGTCCTGTACAACCAGCGCCTGGGGTCTCCCACAGTGCCATGACCATGGCAGAGGAGCCGATGGAGTTGGGTGCAGTCCAACCATGTTTGACGACCTACGAATGCACACGGAGACTCCAGGGAGGCTTATGCCTGTATGCATTTACTTTTAGACACTTGGGTTTTCTTGCCATCCCAGTTGGAGTGGATTCCTGCAATTGCATTGGTGAACTCAGGGGCTATGACCAATTTTATGGACCAGGCCTTTGCAACTCATTTTGACGTCCCCTTGGTTGTGGTGGAGCCTCCAATCAAGGTAGAAACGATTGATGGGCAGGAACCATTGGGGACCATGAGGAGGCAATTAGTTTTTATATCACAGTGGACCTCCATCTCCCCTTGGTCCTCGGAATGGCCTGGCTACGGTGACATGATCCTCGGGTGGCATGGGCGCAGAATGCCATTTCATTCCCGGGTTTCCAGTGCATGGACCATTTACGACACACCTGTGCTGGCCAGGACATCGCCAGCCCCACTGTCTCCATACCTCCTGAACCATCCAATTTCTCTGATGTATTTAGTGAGAAGGAGGTGGATCAGTTACCCCCGAATCGACCCTATGACTGTCCCATGGACCTTCTGCCCGATGCCCCACTACCCAAGGGACACCTATATTCTATGTCTGAACCCAAATTGGCCGCCATTCATGATTTATTGGAAAAGAATTTGGCCCGGGGGTTTATCCGGCCATCGTCATCCCCTCTTTCTGCTCCCATTCTTTTCATTAAAAAGAAGACGGGAGACTTGTGCTTGTGCTGCAATTACCGCTGGTTGAATGCCATAATGGTGCAGAATAGTTATCCTTTGCTGTTCATTCCAGAGTTGACGGAGCGGTTACGGGAGGTTACAGTCTTCACCAAGCTCAATCTTCGAGGGGCCTACAACCTGGTGCAGATGCGAGAGGGGGACGAAGGGAAGACGGCGTTTGGCACCCGATATGGCCATTTTGAATACACCGTGATGCCATTTGGGTTGACCAATGCTCCCGCGGTCTTCCAGCATCAGATGAATGATGTGTTCCGGGACATGCTCGATCAGTTCGTGGTGGTGTACCTGGATGAAATTTTGATTTGTTCCAGGTCCAGGGACAACCATATTCAACAAGTTCGTCAGGTCTTGCAACGTCTTTGGGAGCATAAACTCTATGCAAAACTGGAGAAATGCCTCTTTTTCCAGACTTCCATAGAGTTCCTGGGGCACATCATCTCTCCTGAAAGCATTGCCATGGACCCATGTAAACTGGGGGCTTTGTATAGTTGGGAACCCCCTCGTCGAGTGAAAGACATTCAATGTCTCTTCGGGTTCACTAATTATTACCGGACCTTCATCCTGGGTTTTGCCAAGCTGACGGATCCCATCACCCAGCTCCTTAGAAAGAAGGTCCCATTCCAGTGGGGGCCCCCACAGCAAAAGGCCTTTGAGGCTCTCAAAAAGGCCTTCATCGCAGAACCTATCCTGAGGCATTCTGATCCACATTGTCCATTTATGGTGGAGACGGATGCATCCAACGTGGCTATTGGGGCTGTGTTGTTGCAAGCCTCAGCGGATGGCGCACCTCTTTTTCCCTGCGCATACTATTGTTCTTCTTCTAGTTTAATTTCTAATAAATATCCATGCAGTTTTTAAATCACCTTTTCATCAGTGCCTGTCAAAATCTTATCTAAATTAGTCAGTTTATCATAGAAACCTTCTGTTTTAGAATCTTTGTCATACCTTGTGTTGTGACTCAGAGGTTTGAACCTGCTCTGTTAGAAGACATAGGCTCGAGTGATGAGGAAGATCTGGCATTAAGGTTTGAGCCTGCCTTGTTGAGTGACATAAATGGGAGTCAGGAGGAAGAGGAGGACTTGGCTCTAAGATTTGAGCCTGCTTTGCTGGAAGTTTTGGAGTCGTCTTCCTCTCCAGAAACTTCCTCCCTGATTGTGCCTCAGGTGTCGGCAATTAATCAGGAGAACATGCCGGAGTCCTTGGATGAAGATCAAACTGAAGAATGTTGGTTTGATGCAAGGAACAGACATAAGCAGAAACATCAAGCACAAACTGGAAGGAGACGTCGAATCAGGGACTGAGGAAAGAGACTGACACGCCCCTCAGGGAATATAAGGAGGCATGTTAGCTTTGAATCCCCGTTCGGGTCAAACTTGTTAATTTGCGTCTGCAGTTTGGACAAAGTAATTCTGTTTGCCGTTTGTCTCTGATTTATAGTTCTGCTCATTATCAGAATTTGCAGACAGCTTCTGGGAAAACTGCCAACGACGAATTCAGCCAAAGAAAAGTTAACTCTGTTGTTCCTGATATTGTCTGTTTGTGTTTTTTCCTTTGGACATTTGGACTCTCACCTCGTGGCCACAGGTGAGACAAAACATTTTTGACCCAAACCTCTAACACCATCTTCTGACTAAGATGGAACAAAAACAGCTAGAGCAGCAGCAGGGGGCAGATAAATCAACTGCTATAAGATAACCAGGTTTTGCAGCAGCAAGTCACCCAGCTGGTTAACCATCTTATGCTGATGCAAGTTCCTGCTGCTCCTTCTGCCCCTCCCCATAGGAAATGCCCAGTAGCTGTGCCGAATAAATTCTCTGGACAGCCTGAAATGTCCCCGGCTTTCATGGGGCAGTGTCAATTATTTATGTCTCTGCGGCCAGAAGATTTTCCTGATGACCGGGCTCGGGTGGGGTTTGTTATCAGTCTTTTGTCGGGTTCGGCTGCTAGATGGGCCACTCTTTTATTGGTGCAAAATAGTCCCTTACTAATGGATTATCAGGGCTTTTGGCACCATCTACGCTCGATGTATGAGGACCCCATAAAAGCTCAGACTGCCGCCAGATGGTTAAAGGAACTTCGCCAGGGGAAACGTCCATTACAGGAGTTCATTTCAGAGTTTTGTCTGCTCTGCATGGACTCTGTGTGGAATGAGGCAGCCCAAATGGACACTTTCCAAGATGGTCTGGCAGAGGAAATACAAGATGAGTTTGTGCACGTGGAGCTGGCTCTCACCCTCGATGCTCTGGTGGTGTAATGTTTGCGCATTGATGCCCGGCTTCAACAGTGCAAGACTAGATGCCCAGTTCCCGAGCAGCCTTACCCTTCAAGGCCGCAACAGCATCCTGTGCAACCAATGCCTCAGGTCTCCCACAGTGCTGTGGCAAGGACCGAGGAACCGATGGAGTTGGGTGCGGTCCGCCCTCATTTGATGGCACAAGAACGCACATGGAGATTCCAGGGAGGCTTGTGTCTGTATTGTGCGGGGTCTGGACATTTTGCAAGTTCCTGTCCTGATAAACGACGGAGGGCACGAAAGCCAGTGCCCGAATCTAATCTTGTACAGTCGGGAAATGGGGCAGGCCCGGCCTCGGGGAAACCCTAGGTCAGGCACGTATCAAACAACCACCTGAAGTAGCAGAGGTGAACTCTGGTCCTCCCTGACATTTGCTTTTTGACACATGGGTTTTCTTACAGTCCCAGTTGGAGGGGATTCCTGCAGTTGCATTTGTGGATTCGGGGGCTATGACCAATTTTATGGACTGGGCTTTTGTAACACATTTTGACATTCCCTTGGTTGAGGTGGAGCCTCCCATTAAGGTGGAAACAATTGATGGGCGGGAACTGCGGGCTGGGCCTATTCGTTTTGCTACTCAGCCGTTACACCTGGTCATTGGGGACCATGAGGAGGCAATTAGTTTTTACATCACATCAGACCTCCATCTCCCCTTGGTCCTCGGAATGGCTTGGCTACAGTTGCACGATCCTTGGGTGGCATGGGCACAGAACGCCATTTCGTTCCTGAGTCTCCAGTGTGTGGACCATCTACGACACACCTGTGCTGGTCAAGACATTGCTGCCCCTACTGTCTCTGTACCTCCTGAACTATCTGACTTTTCAGATGTTTTTAGTGAGAAGGAGGCGGATCGGTTACCCCCGCATTGACCCTATGACTGTCCTGTGGACCTACTGACCAATGCTCCGCTACCCAAGGGTCGTCTGTATTTTATGTCTGAGCCCGAATTGGCTGCTCTTCACAATTTCTTGGACAAGAACTTGGCCCGGGGGTTTATCCGGCCGTCGTCTTCTCCTCTTTCCGCTCCCGTCCTTTTTGTAAAAAAGAAGATGGGAGATTTACGTTTGTGTTGTGACTACCGCAGGTTAAATGCCATTATGGTGAAGAATAGTTATCCTTTGCTGCTCATTCCAGAGCTGATGGAGCGGTTGAGGGAGGCCACTATTTTCACCAAGCTCAATCTTCGAGGTGCCTACAACCTGGTGCGTATGCGCAAAGGAGACGAATGGAAGATGCCGTTTGGTACTCAATACGGCCACTTTGAATATACCGTGATGGCATTTGAGTTAACCAA